>LTAE01004751.1:13420-27817 GCA_001647135.1 Pontederia paniculata | reverse complement strand
TTAAAAATCATATTTAGTATACTTTAACATATAGGAACAATTACCGGGACTTTATTTTTCTTAATTTTTATATTTTTGAAAATCATATTTTTATGCCTTAAGCGATATTTCAGCATTTTCAATGCTCCGACTGTTAACGTTGAAGCTTCTATCTCAATACGAGTATCATAATACTTCTTAATCATATAATGTGATATTAACACATGTCATCTTATATGAATTAAGTGAAGGATATTACAAATACAGATGGGCTTGAGCAGAGGCGCCCCACCTTAACCGAATGGCAAGAGGAGCAAGGTGTGAATGAACCCTTAGGTGGAGAGGCAATGGAGACAAATGCTTACATACCACCCACCATGATGCACGATGCCCATATCCCACACACTTCTACATTTGAGAAAGGGTAGTCTTTTGGTCCAACACATGGTGATTGGGCAGGATGCTATGTGGGTATTCAAGAGCTTCTTCAAGGACAAGCGACATTCAAGGCGGGTGACAAGAATTGAGGAGTGCCAAGAATATATGTGGATTAGAAAAAATTGCATATCTGAACAACAAGCATCCATGAATGCGATAATTGAGAGGCTCAATTATTGGCATATTGAGCATGAAGATTGGTCTTTGTTCTAACCTCCCACACACTAAGCATGTGAGCTTTCCCCACCCCATAGCTAGTATATTTTCTTTCTTTTGGAAACATTGAGGACAATGTTTATGCAAAGTTTGGGGGAGTTTGGGTGAGTTTGGAGGAGTAGGTTCACATCTTTAACTTTTATTTTCTGTCTAGTTAGCTCACATGCTTCTTTTGACCTCTTAGTCATGTGATAAATTGCATTTTTGCCTCATCATGTCATGAACCCTTATGTGCCATGAACTCCTAATGTAGAAAGCATATTTTTTTGTATCATGCACATCACATGTTGCCAGGAATGCCATTGCAAGTATCTTGAAAATGAACTTTTTGATATGTTAAAGTGTTATGGTTTGCTTTACTCCACGCATGTCTAGGGATCTCATATGCTAGAAGAAGGAAGAGATGTGAAAACTAACATCATAATCTATATCGTGAGTCAAAAATTGAGTGGAAGTAGCCAAGAGAACTTTCAACTAAATATGGATGCATTGCACAATTTCTCAGTTTAAGTTCACAAGAAAAGGGAAATGACAAGATCCATAGAGCAAAGACTCATGGCAGGGCACCCGTGCCCTTAGTCGCGGGAACACACTTAATCATCTTCTTGCATTATCATTTTGGTGTGTTATATGTATTGCACATACATATGCATGCTTTCACAAGGAGGGAAAATGCAAAAAAGAGCAAATGAAAAATGCTCATATGAAAAGTGCTCAAAAGAAAATGAAAAGAGAAAAAGAAAAAGAGCAAAGCAAAAGAAAATGGTGAACCCCTCCTTGTGTAAAGAAAAGTTCAAGAAGTCACATGCATTGCACTTTTATTCTTTGTGTAACATAGCATGAATGATAAGAGTACCTTTCTTGTGCATTTGAACTTTGAAGCACCTAGAATCTCACTGATTATCATACTAAGTCGTTATTCTCAAAAGCTTATGAAAACTTGATCTACACTCATAAATAAATTTGTGATGTGAACTAAAACTTCTTGGATATGATAATTGCATGTGTAGGGAATTTGCGGCGTGGAGTAACTCAACCCTAGGTTGATAACTTAAATGTTATACTTTTTTGAAAACTTGCAATTGTAGTTCCTTGGATTGTTGATGTTATGTTGTGCATGATATGAACTCTTTAAAACTTACCATTTATAACATTTGCTTGAGGACAAGCAAAGATTTAATTTGAGGGAGTTGATAAGTGTGATAAATGAATAGATAAGATGAAAATAATGCATTATCATGTGTTTCAAGCTTTAATGTAGATCAATTTCTCGAAGAATGAGTGCCCACTCAAAATTGTTGGATGATTCTTTTAGGACTTGAAGAGGATCGACCGACCTTGGGAGAGCGAGATAGGGATCGACCGACTCCAGATACTCTATAGCGCATCCCCACACTCAACTGTAGCGCATCCTAGCAAGCCATAGCGCGCAGTCACGAGTCGTAGCGGTCACACACAATCATAGCGCATTCATGAGGAGGTCGTAGTGAGTTCCAATTGTCTATAGCGCCCAACTCCAACTCGTACCACATTCTAACACCTGTAGCGCATCACCTTCTATCCGTAATTTGACAAGTTTATGCCGTAGCGAATCATCAGAGTCGTTAGTGGTTGGTGGCCTTGGCTACAATGATATATAAGGGGTAATTAGGGTTTTAGGGTTTTAGGGCTCTCTCTCTCTCTCTCTCTCTCTCTCTCNCTATCCGTAATTTGACAAGTTTATGCCGTAGCGAATCATCAGAGTCGTTAGTGGTTGGTGGCCTTGGCTACAATGATATATAAGGGGTAATTAGGGTTTTAGGGTTTTAGGGCTCTCTCTCTCTCTCTCTCTCTCTCTCTCTCTCTCTCTCTCTCTTTCTCTCTCCTCTTTTGGATGGGGGCCGAATTTTGGAGACTTGTAATCACTCTTAGGGATTCTTAAATTTGTAAGAGGTACAATGAATGCTTTGTGTTAGAACCTTTAATTCATGTTGAATGCTAGCGTTTGAATTTGTATTTTCTAGTGTTATGATGATTTCTTCTCTTGTTTACTTCTCCCTCTCCCCTCTCATTATGGATAACTAATCTCTCTTATTTTAGGGTTAGATGAAGTTTAGGGTTTAATCGCTTTGGAATAGTGATTATGCATGTATGTGACTCTTTTATTTAATGAACATCTTGTCAAATTCTTGTGAGATTAGCTACCTCATTTGAGTTACCCTAAATTGTTAAGTGATGAAAGTCATCTTAACTAACTAGTAGATTTTGCTAAATGTGATATAAGAGTGCTATCTAGAAATAGAAGTGTCTTGTATTGCTTCTTAATGCTCATGAATGTAAATGCAACTATTGTTAGAGTGAACGCATGAAAGTGTTATTGCATAACCCTAGTTAGAATTGTGTTGCCTTGAGAGAGGAATGCATGATTCTTTGAGTGAAGCAAGCGTCTAATGCACGTCATATCACTATCTCCTTTGTATGATCACCCTAAACGGATTCGAAATCCTAGAACACCTCTCTCCTATATCTACCCTCGTTGTAGTGTCTAGTTTGTTTACTTCTTTCATATTCATCTTCTTTAGTTGTAATTGATAGCTTAGCATTTTCTCTCCTAACCCTAATCGTCTATATAACTATTTGAGAGCTATAATTTTAGTACTTGGCTGTTTCCTTCTGGGATCGATATTTTATTACTACAACCAAGCCCCGTGCGCTTGCAAGACGCTTGTCATATTACAACTCAACAAAAAAGACACCTAAGTAAGGATCATAACCATGTACAAACTGTATTTATCATGAGCATCAGTCACTGCACACTCCACCATCATCTATGTAAACCCTTAATCTACAAAATCCAATATAGGAGAGACAGTTCTCCCATGAACTATGACGATCAATATGTAAGGCATATAAACACATATATATGATAATTCTTAATAGAAAGAATCATAGAATAAAAAGGGTAATAAGTGAAGAGTCAATATAAAGTCCATTGAGAATATGGTCTTGTCACTATAAGGCCAAACAAATAGGAATAATCCAAGGCTCATCATGATATCATCTATATGCAATGAGGTGAAGCTATAAGAAATAATCCTTACTTTTCATAGAGGTCGTCATGAGGATTAAATCCAATGTCAATATCAATAATAGTCATGTCACCATACAATACATCACCTCTATTTTACTTTGCAAGCTAATGCTTTGCAAGACTCTTTCTTTCAATATAGTGCTTTCGTTCTATGTAATGCTTTTGTTCAATACAATGATTTTTGACTCAATGCTCTGATTCAATATAATGCTCTAGTTCAATAAAATGCACTGAGTCAATACAATGCTCTGATTCCAATGTGTCTTATCTTTGACTTATTTCATTAGTGACTTTAAGATAACTTTGGTTGACTTTAAAATAGTGCTCATGAGATTTTAGAAGGTGTGCCAATACAATGGTCAGTTGTGGTGCACAAACCATGACAGGTGCTCACAAGGGGGAGGATGCTCGAAAATTCTCTTTATTGCATGACGAGGAGAGGGTCATGCAATAGGAACTAAGTAATTTTGCTGCAGCTACATTACGAGTCCCTAACAATGTGATGAATATATCAATAACTCCAAACAATGCAATATATAGTGAACTTTTATTAACCTGTCCTCTTTAACCTTATCTTTACCAAGTATGTAGTCCTTAACACATAAGAGTACTTTAAGAACATTCAATATAAAATCAATACCATTGAGGGAAACATTCTTTGTAAGATATTTACTTTAGTTCAGTACTTCAATAGTCATAATGTCCATAATAGATTAATGCACTATACATGGGCCAACACTAGATGACATAAGGAAAATAGATGGTCGGATAGAGGCCGTGTTTGATTCAGACATGGGTTGTATTGAGCTTAAGCATGGAACATATTTTAACAGCAATGCAATAGGTACAGGATGTCGGTCATGTCTGGATGATGCGGGTTGTTTTTAAGCAATCATAAGTCCCATTTTGGTGGAGCGGGTTCTGTCGAATTAGACACAGATAATGTTAGGTTTTGACACAGACTGTGTACATCCATGAAAATGGGGCATGTTCATAGGTCGCATCAATGGTTCATCTTTTCGACACGGATCGTACTTTGACATCCGATCATGTGTGAAACTATGGGACATGGTTCATGTCTTGGATGATGCGGACCATGTAATGGACATTACGAGACGTATCTTATAAACAACGAAGCACAGGTTAATGCGGACCATATATCTTCATGACGTGTGCCGTATTAGCATTGTCTTTGCAGTATCAATGAGAGCCGATGCGGGCCGCATTAAAGAAGATGTGGAGTGCTCCCACTTCGATGTGGGTGAATTGACACCTTCATCGAACAATCAAAACCTAGATTCCCGTGTAGAAATCTCACGAAAATAGTATTCGATATAAGATAAAATCCTGGGATCCAATCTAGTATTTGACATGATGAGGGATCATTATGAAATAGATCAAAATAGGAACCCTAGCATGCTTCATCTATACAAGAAATCCATATCTATGAGGGATCCACCTAGAAACATACATTGTTCATTGATCTATTAATGATGTTGTGCCCCCTTGACGTTCCTCCTCTTCATCTCCTAATCCTCTTCCCCTTCGCTTGTGTTGTGTTGATCATTGTTGTCGTCTCATTGCTATCCTTTGCAATTGAGAAAGAGAGAGGAGATAGAAAAAGAGATAAGAGATAGAGGGATAGTGAAAAGAGAAGAGGGACAGAATCGTAATGGCTATCAGAAGAAAATAATAATTGAGAACATTTTGTGGCCTAAGGGTTTATATAGAGAAGTCTAGGTTTTAGTTTAATTTAAAATGAAATCAAATTCAGATTCCATGTTAGATTAAAAGTAGAACTCTAATCCTAATAGGTGCAACACAGGTTGTGTCCGAGTTGGACATGGTCTATGTCATTTCTCCTTTTTTTTTTACTTTGATGGGGGTTGTTACATAATAACCTTCTTAAAATTCATCCTTGGATTTGGACGCATCTGTCAGTGACCTAACAAAAAGTTCAAATTTGACATTTTTTTCTCAATATAATCCGTCATTATTCAATCTTTCCAATAACTTTAATAATTCTCTTTATATTTCTTATGTTTTGAGTATTCATTCTATATGAATCATTCTTACCTCCAAACAATTCATGACAAAAGAATAGATATTCTCCATACAACTTGGTAACTCCACATTGATCATTATGAATTTCAAATGATATCATATTCATAAGCTTCAATAATTGTTACATAAATTTCTCAACTACCAAAGTGACATCTATACCTTACCTTAAGCATGTATAAGGTGTTCAATAAAGCTTTTAGTTTTTTTCCTAACTACACCTCACAATAATGTATGAGGATAGAAGCAATCTAAATAGTCCAATGCATAACCCTTTCTCTTATGATTACTTGATAATCATTATTGAAGTATTTAATCAATGTTCTTTCTCCTAAAAGATCATACGTGCAATCTTCCTTTACTCTCTTGATCAAATTCTTATACTCTGTATATGAAATATATAATAATTGTTAGGTGGTCGATTAACTCTTTAAAAATATTGATACACATTTAATTGTTGATATTTTTAGGATGACAATCAAAACATACCATGCATTTAGCACAATGAGAAAGAGGTAGAGATGACATCTCATCGAAGTACACCGATGTTGAATCTAGCATTTTGCTCCTAGTTGTTTATGCCAATAACTTCGAGATCAACCCAGTGATCATGCGGATGATCTAGTCATCACAATTTGGGAGGGGGGGGGGCATTTAGTGAGACGTCCTGATCATTTAGATTGTTTTTTTTTAATATGTAGCATTTTTTAAGTGCAATAATGTCTCTGTAAATGCTGCTCACTTATGTTTGTTTTCCTTTTCTTTGTGAGATAAAGAATTCACTTAGCTTAAGACATTGCCTGCAGGACTAGTGAGGTATTGGATGTGGTGGGTTGAAAAGTTTATCAGCAAATATTTCCCACCTAAGAAGACGGAGTGGCAAAATTGAGAAATGAATTGCGGTCGTTCAGGCAAGACAAAGGAGACATTGTTCGAAGCATGGGATCAATTCAAGAAGCTACTCACATGAGTTTCTGATAATCAAATTACCTTGTAGGAGATGCTGGAAGGCTTCTATAATGGACTTTGCCAAGGTGGCAAAGATAAGTTGGATGCCTCAACTGGAGGCACTGTCATGGGCAAAAAATGTCCGGATGTGATATATTAACTTATCGAAGATATGGCGCTCAACTCTTGGAGAACCAAGCAATCAAACTAAAAATGAGCAGTCCATAGTGTGAACAACGATGGAGTGGTGGCTCAGTTAAAGTCATTAAACGAGAAATTTGAAATGTTCATAAGCACGGAGAACCCAACTGATACAAGTGGAGCAAACAACAATAATGATTGTCTGAAGGTAATCTCTCCAGTGATAACATGTTTGAGAATGCTAATTTTATTTCCAATTCTTTCAAAAATCAACTAACAGTGAACACATAAAACCTAAATTGGAGGAATCACCCAAAATTTTCATAGAGACAAAACTTAGAACAACAACCTCTTCAACAATTTTTGCAACCTCTCTACCAAAGACAACAATTTCAACCTCCCAGAACCTAACAGCAACTAAAAACAAAAGCAACTTGGAGGAACTGATGACAAAGTTCATGTCAACTATGGAGACCAAGACAAATGACAACGATGCATCCGCACACAACTTGGAAATTCAAGTTTGACAAATAGCCAACTCATTGGTTGGACACGCACCAGGATTTCTTCCGAGAAACATTGAGAAGAATCATGTCATCCTCTAGAAACCTTAATCGACAATGAGGTAAAAGTCAAGCCAATGATTATAATTTAGAACTACTCTGCCTACACCATATACCCTTAGATATTTTTTTTCTTTATTTTTATTTTTATTCTCCTCATTTAGTTAAGATTGGGTCATACTAGAGTCATAGCCCCAACTGGTTGACCTCCATATTTATTTTTTAGTCCTGAACAGAGAAATTTCATATTCACGAGCCGTTATACAATATCACGGGTCATGAGACCCAGTTCGATCTAATAGACCTAATGTCACGGGTAGTGAACCTCATCATGGCCTGTGAAATAAAGGGAACTAAATTGTTGAATCAACATATCCAAATGTCACGAGTCGTGATACCCCATCATGGGCTCAACAGAGACACCAATTTTTTATCAAACCGACATCATGGGTCGTTAGACCCACTTAACGGCCCATGAATCAGGAGATCTTGACTATAGAAGAAGAGCCTTAAATGTCACAAGGCGTGACACCTTGTCACGGCCTCGCCAGGGACACCATTTTTTGACAACACTCACGACCTATTACATCCTCGTATCGGCCCGTGAAAATGGTTACCCTGGGTATGACTTGAAGCCGAGCATATCATGGGCCACCATATGGAAAATAATGGTCATGGTAGTAATGGCAACACAACACCTAAACTATCATGGGTTGTTACTTTATATCACAGCTTGTGCATCACCTGTTTTAACCTGTAGTAGCCAAAAAACATGACTCATGACCGAAGTGCACATCCCATAACCTTTATCACAATCCATTATCCACAATTCAATGGCTCATTACAAGTTTTCGCGAGCCGTAACACCGGAGTTAATTCGCTTGCACCGTCCAATGACTACCCAACCGACATTAAAGGCTTCACGGGCCATGACGCGACATCACGACACCATAACGACTCTATGGTAGTCATAAAATGGCCTCATTTAGCACCCCCATTACACCTCGTAATGACCCACAACTAAAACTGATATTAATCTCTTGCAATCCATGATCAACTACCTAATGCTGATTTGCAATGATTCGATCATGATTGTGACAGTCAGTTCACGGGCTGTGATATCCTAATGTTGATATGCGGTGATTCAGTCATGACCATGGCAAACAGTTCACCAACATTGACGCATTGTGAAAATTGAAGACCATTCGGTCATGGCTGTGAAGCACAGACCATGGGTCATGGCATCATGCTAAGAAGAAAATACCATTCGATCGTGCCCGTGACATTTTCGTCATGGGTCGTGACATCGGTCACAAATGAACATTGTTATTAGTCATGATCGTGATATTTTTTCACGGATCGTGACAGTTCATGGGAGACTGTCAATTTAATTATTTAAAGTGGTTCTTTGACGATTCCGATCCTAAGTTGAACCCTATCTTCTGGTGGACGAAGTTTAAAAAACCAAGGACTCTTTCAGCATATAAATAACCCTTAAAACATTCTTTAAGCGTATGCTTGAAGCCTGAGAAAGCCTACATGAGGAGAAGACGAAGCTCTGCTAAAATTTTCTGAAGATGAACTTCGTGAAGGTGTAATTATTTTTAATCTTGATTTTAAATCTTCTTCTCTTATATTTTCAAAGGATTAACTTCCATGTATCTAGTTAGGTTTTTATTTTGGAGAATTTTTAATTTAAAATGAAACACTGGATGAACAATATTTTATATTGATTTTAGTTTTTCAATCCCTTATGTGTGTGCATGTGAATCTTAATGCTTTTCATGAATTTTCTGAGGTTATGATCTTGTTGTCATCCTAGATAGAAATAGCATGTTCATGGTTTTCGGTGATTCTATGATTTTATCTTTGGAATTTTATTCATGACATTACAAACCACACGTAGATAGCATCCTCTAGGAATATCATCATGTGAGGTATGTACGATTAACATCTTGGAGAGGAAAAATCCATAGTTTAGGAAATCTATCTTCAAGCATCTCAACCCTCCTATTATATCAGATTGTCATCCTAGAGAGGAGTAGTCGATCTCTTAGAATTGAGATAGTTGGCTCATCCTGAAGAGGAAGTCATATATGTAGGAACCACTAATCCTCTTAGGAATTGATATAACTGATTTTAGAATAAAAATTGTGGTAAAATCTAATTTTTCCCAGCTCATCTTTATTCATCCTGGTCCAGAGCTTGATGTCATCATAGTTCCTATTGATCGTATCTTTAATGTTTTCTTTTATTTTTATTTTATCTTTTGAAAAATCATTTTCTCCAATCCAATGTACCCTTCTCAATAGTTTGTGGGATTAGAAAAAGGTAGAATACAATAACTCAATTCATCTTAAACTATTACTTGATATCAACTAGCGCACTTGCTATAGAATTTTTAAGATACATTAGCACACATCAAGCTTTTGCCGCCATTGTCGGGGATTTATTGCTATCTTATCTTATTCCGTTAAATTACTGTGAGGTTTTCATTTTATTTTGTTATTTACATTACCTCTTGTTGGTTGTTTTAGGAAAATCTCAAAGACAAGGAGGCATACATTCTGGACAACAATCCTCAAGCAACTTGTTCCCAAATTAGGCAATTGGGAGACACATTAGTATTTGATCAAGAGATCGAGAGAATAGCCTAGCAACCAAAAAATTAACTAGAATGACTGAAGAAGGATGAGTTATTGGTCGCGCCACCTGCTGAGTTGACAATGAGGGAGTATGTCTCCTCAACGTACAAAAATGCATAGACTAGTGTAGTCCTCCTCCTGATCACCGCTAATAATTTTGAGTTATCCATCCATTGTGAGGATGGTCCAAGTCTGCCAGTTCGGGAAAGCTTTGAATGAGAATCCATATACACACCTAGACAACTTCATTCGCATATACAACACTTTCAAGTGCAACCATGCTTCTGAGAACACTGCCAAGCTACGACTATTTCCTTTCTCATTGAGAGATAGAGCATCGGCATGGTTGAGCACTCTGCCCACTAGATCCATAATAACTTGGGAGCAGTTCATAGACAAGTTCATCACCAAGTTTTGCCCACCTCAGAAAGCTATGAGGAATGAATTGAGAGCCTTCAACTACGAAGTTGATGAGACCTTATATGAAGCTTGGGAGAGATATAAAGAGGTGTTGGCAAAGGTTCCTGACCATAGAACCCTATTGTGGAAAATACTTGAAGATTTTTACAATGAGATGTTTCAAGAAGACAAATACAAGCTGGACTCATTAGCTGGAGGTCCAGTTATGGGAAAAAGAAGTCCTCAAGAAATATATGATATAATTGAAGATGTTGCCTTCAACTCCTAGCAGACTAAAAGATCGAGAAACGCCAAGACCAGATGCGTGAACAATATGGAAGCATTTTCAAATCAAGAAATAGTGGCTCAACCGGAGTCACTCAACAAGAAGTTTGAGTTATTGATGATCCGAATAGTTCAACAGTGAGATCTGTGTGGAGTAGGACACTCTTACAATGATTTCCCTAAGAGCAATTCTATTCTAAGTCCAAAAAATTTGAGAATGTTATTATTATGGCTAGTTCCTACCCTAGGAACAACAATGCCTTCAGTAACAACTACAATCTTGGGTGGAGGAATCATCCAAACCTGGCATGGGGACAAGGCAACAGATTCAATCCTTTCCCACAAAATTTTCAACATCCACCCGCTGAGCCAATGAGCAACATGGAAGAGAAGCTGATCAAGTTCATGACTACCATGGAGGCCAAGGTTACAAGTCATGATACATCCATCTGCAACCTTGATATGCAAATAGATTAGTTGGTGAATATCATAGTAGGACGTGTACCTAGATCTCTCCTTAGCAACACTAAAAAGAACTCGAAGGATGGGGCTAACAAACATTCAACCTAATCAGGCTGAGGGAAAGTCAAGCTAATGACTATAACTTAGCATTTTTGTATATAAACCTTCTCTTAGTTAGTTCTATGTCTTAGATTCATATTTTCTAGAGTTTTTAGCGTGTCCAAATTCTCACCCATGAGTCTTAAAGTATAAGTTTCTAGAGTTTTTGATATTTTTCTGAAACTTGGTCTATGAGTATTGGACTTTTAGTCTTCGAATAGTTTTTCTTAGTTTTAAAGTCTCCTTAAGAAAGGACTCATCCAAAATTATTTTTTTCTCAAAAATTTCAATTTTTTTTCTTCGGTCACGACCATCACACCTCAGTCATGGGTCGTGACTCACTTGATATCCCATCCATGCACGTCGTGACACCTAGACACGGTCACGTGTGACACCTAAAACCCGCTACATTGACATCATGGGTCGTGACACACTTGTCACGACCGTGACTAAGTTGTCGTGACACTAGTTCATGAGCATGAAATTTGCCCTACCAGTATTGACCACCCATCATGGGCCGTGACCAACATGCCACGGCCGTGAGCTACAACTCATGACAAACCGTCACGAGTGTGGACAAACTTCGTTCATGAGGCATAACTCTACATACCTATCATGGATCGTGACTACTTTGTCAGGCCATGAAAGACAAATCACCCAATTGTAATGCGGTATTCACGCGAACTTATTTTCAATCATGGTCATGACATCTGAGTCACGGGTTGTGACATTAACCCGTAAGGCCAATATCACACCCGTGAATGCGGTTTATACGTGTTTATTCCAAAAGTCACGACTGTGACATCTGAGTCACGAGCCGTGACTAAACTTTGACCAACCTTTGCATGATATTAAATTCCAAACACCATCCATCGCTCCCTAACCGTCTGACTAAATGTCGATAATTACATGCACTTGCATACAAATCACGCTCGTGATCATTATCAAGCCAGCCATGATCGCCATCTGTCTTTCACCCTCTTTCCATCTTCTCCCCTCACAGCTTGAACCATCCCTCCACCAGTATTCTCTCCCTTCGTTGTCGACACTTCTTCGGCCACTCTTCGACCCAGAGATCAACCCCAGCGCACATGCCAACGTCCCATGAAGCCCCTACTCGAACTTCCAAACAACATTGGGGTGTCGGCATTGTTCAACAACCACAACAGTTTCTTCTCCGTTGAACCTCTCTTCAAAATCAACACGATCACTCCCGTGATCCCCAAATCATAGATCATGACTCTCTTATGGAGGAGAAGACAATCGCTATGGTCGTAAATCTCAAAGTCACGGTTCGTGATTTCTGAAGCAGGCATCCTGACATCAACTATGACGGGTCGTGACTCTCCTATCATGATCATGACCGTGCCTCTAGCATCCACTCTCCAGTTCTTTCTCATTTTTTTCAAGCATTTTGATGGAGCACCAAAAGAGGCAAAAGGTCTTGATGACATGCAATAACGAAGAGGACATGATGGAGACAGGACAAATTCCAATGCCATATTCAGTCTGCTATCAGCATAAAAAGCACAAGAAGCAGTCCAAGGATCTCTCATTCTTGAGTGCGCGCCCCTTATGGGGCCTATAACGAGAGGTTGCTTCTGATGAACTATCGCATAAGATGGGTCCTAAACTCACGATATAGCGTAAGGTCACACTGACGTGTTTCGCCTACAAAGAGACCTTGGAGAGATATGGGATGATGAGTGACATGACCCAGCTCTTCAGACGGATTGGGATCGCCCACTTCCTTGACTAGCCCTGGAGCACCTATGAGCAGTCGACCTGAGAGTTCCTCAGCTCAGTAAGGAGTATAAGGCCACCAAGATAGATTTCCATATCTACAATAAGAGGTTCTCTCTCACTCTTAATGAATTTAATGATTTATACTAGTTTCCACATGGAGGAGAGAGACGAGTACCAAGGGACTTCGACTAATGAGCACTATGGATAGCTATCACTTGAAAGAAGACTCTATATCGGTACACAAAGAGCAGCATATGCATAAGCCAGTGTTTCGCTTCGCCCACAAAATCCTTTCAAACACTTTGGCGACGAGGTGATAGCAATGGGTCACCTAATGAGACCGAGCTCTTTCAGCTGCACACTATAATCGACGAGATTGAAGTCAATGTTTTTGCCTTTGACGCCAGGAATTTCGAGTGCCATGCCAAAAAGACGAAGGGGAGATTACTATTGGATGTCTGATCACCCCTATTGCTGAGCACTTTCGAATGAATTTGGAAGAAGAAAAACTGATCAAGACAAGTATCTTTGACCAGAATACACTACTGAACGTGAAGCTCTCTACCGTCGACAGAGGAGTGAGGAGCTTCATCTTCAACAATAGACGGGACAGGATTCCTTGCAGCGACCTGCAAAGTCTCATAATTTACGGCAAGGCCAATTGACTATTTTTTCCATACCTTTCTGAATGTCCTGAAGAGACAGTTGAGCCCACACCACCATGTTCACCTCGACACCAACCTCGATCATGAGATGCAGGACAGTCTTCTGAGCAGCCCGACACACATACTGACAACATGTCTTCATATGCTTCACGGATTGATTTTTTAGGTTTTGAGGCCACCTTGGAGGCAATTAGAGTGGAGAAGCTATGATAGTGCAAGATGCCGACAGAGTTTAGATTGTGCCAGGCTAACATGTTGATGGAGATTCGTGTGCACCAAGATAGCACTGATGGGATGATCAGACGCGTGAATGATTACCACACTAATCAGGGTCATTATTAAGGTTTCTTCACACCACCGCTGTCGCCACCACCTATGGAGTAGTCTGGTCGTACCTTCTCCTTTATTTTAGTTGCATTTTATTTTTTGCATTGTTGTATCATATCCCTTGGTGAAGACTTAAACACTGAGGACAATATTCGATCTAAGCTTGGGGGAGTTTGCATTTCATGCATTTCTGCTTAGTATGTTGCATTGTCAAGTCATGTTTCATTTTGTTGTATGCATTAGTATTTCATTTTGTTAATAGTTGTGTAAGCATTCGTGTTTAGTATGAAAATTTTGAAAAAAAATCCAAAAATAGTGTCTTCATTTTTTCAACCCCCCCCCCCCCCCCCCCC
>LTAE01004751.1:0-10270 GCA_001647135.1 Pontederia paniculata | reverse complement strand
TCATCATGCCAATCTTCTCTTTGATTCAGGAGCATCTCATTCCTTTATTTCTGAGAGTTTTGCATCTATGCTTGATACTCATGCTAAAGAACTACCATTTCATTTAGAAGTGACCACACCTATGGGGGTTATGGTTTCGAAAAAATATTTGTGTGATGTATCAATGAAAGTTGAAGGCAAAGATTTGCCAACTGATTTGATTCTGTTACCCATGATAGACTTTGATGTCATTCTGGGTAGGGACTGATTGTTCTTATATGATGTTTCTCTTGTGTAGAGAAAAGAAAATACAAATTGGTAAAGCTAGTGATCCAAAATTGGTAATCCATGGGATACCAAGTAAGGATAACCAAGTGATAATTTCTGCAATGAAAGCTTGTAAAATACTTCAAAAGGGTTGTCGAGGCTTCTTAGCGAGTGTAATAAAAATTGACACACCAAATCTAGTTAAGTCATTGGAGTAGATAGAGATGGTTAAGGAATTTCTTGATGTGTTTCCAGAAGATCTTCCTGGTTTGCCGCCACATCGAGAAATTGAGTTCAAAATTGAATTTGTTCCAGGGACTGCTCCAATATCAAAATCTCCTTATAGAATGGCCCCTACTGAGTTGCAAGAATTAAAGAAGCAACTACAAGAATTACTGAATAAAGGTTTTATCCGACCTAGTGTCTCACCATATGGCGCACCTGTGTTGTTTGTCAAAAAGAAAGATGGATTTTTATGGCTCTGTATTGAGTACAGGATGTTGAATAAGGTCACAATAAAGAATAAATATCATTTGCCTCGTATTGATGATCTCTTTGATCAATTGGCCTCTGCTGCTATCTTTTCCGAAATTGACCTTCGATCGGGATATCATCAGTTAAGAATGGCTGAAGAAGATATTCCAAAAACTGCTTTCAACTCTAGGTATGGGCATTATGAATTCTTAGTAATGTCAATTGGTCTAACAAATATACCAGCTGCATTTATGGATATGATGAACAGAGTGTTCAAAACATATCTAGATAGATTTGTATTGTGTTTGTAGATGATATTTTGATATATTCTCCAGATAAGGAGCATAAAGAACATTTGAAAATGGTGTTGGAAACTTTGCGGCAATATAAATTGTATGCAAAGTTCTCAAAATGTGACTTTTGGTTGGAACAAGTGATGTTTCTCGATCATATTGTTTCAAAGGATGGAATTTCAATTGACCCTGCAAAAGTTGAGGCAGTGATGGAATGGAATAGACCAAAGACATTTGCCAAAATTAGAAACTTTCTTGGATTAGCAGGTTATTACAAAAGATTTATTCAAGATTTCTCAAAAAATTCGGCACCTCTAACTAACTTGACAAGAAAAGGAGTAAAATTTGTATGGTCACCTAAATGTGAATCAAGTTTTCAAGAACTGAAGAAGCGGTTAACATCGGCACCTGTATTAACTATTCCATTAGGAACTGATGGATTTGTTATCTATACGGTTGCATGTGGAACTAGCCTTGGATGTGTTCTGGTGCAAAATGGTAAAGTTGTTGCTTAAGCATCAAGGCAGTTAAAGAATCATGAGAGGAATTATCTTACCCATGATTTGGAGCTAGCTGCAGTGATGTTCGCCTTAAAAATTTGGCGACATTATTTATATGGAGAGCAATTTCAATTGTACACGAACCATAAAAGTTTGAAGCATATTTTTTATCAGAAGGAGCTTAATATGAGACAACGTCAGTGGTTAGAATTTTTAAAAGATTATGATCTTTCCATTATGTACCATCCTGGTAAAGCGAATGTAGTGGCAGATGCATTAAGCCGAAAATGGGAAGCATCATTGGCGAGAATAAAAATTCGTAAATGGAATCTTTTAGACAATGTGGTTCAATGGAATCCAATCATAGTTAGAGGAAAGATACTGTTAATGGCACATTTGGAAATACAATCTGATTTGGTGAACAAAATAATTCAAGCACAAAGTACAGATCCAACATTTAGTGACATGAAGACTTTGTGTGAAAAAGAAGGTTCAGATTTTATTTTAAGTACATATGGTGCCATAAGATTCAGAAATCGTTTGTGGGTTCCAGAGAATAAAGAGTTGAAGCAGGATATTTTGTATGAAGCTCACAAATCGAAGTTTTCAATTCATCCTGGCAATATAAAAATGTTTAAAGATCATCAACGAAACTTCTGGTGGAAAAATATGAAGAAGGAAATAGCAGAATTTGTCTCCAAATATTTAGTTTGTCAACAGGTTAAGATTGAACATCAAAGGCCATCTGGGTTACTTCAACATTTGGAGCTACCTGAGTGGAAATGAGAACATACTACCATGGACTTCATCATGGGTTTACCAAGGACAAAAAGGAACCATGATACCATATGGGTAATTGTAGATAGATTAACAAAATTTGTGCATTTCTTACCTATGAGAAGCAATCAACCTTCTCATAGTCTTGTAGATCTCTATGTCACAGAAATAGTGAGACTACGTGATATTCCAATTTCAATTGTGTCAGATAGAGATACTCGCTTCACTGCTAGATTTTGGAGAGGATTACAAGATGCATTTGATACTCAGCTAAAGCTCAGCACTGTTTTCCATCCCCAAACTGATGAACAGACTAAAAGGACAATTCAGACTCTTGAAGACATGTTGCATGCATGCTCTTTGGAGTGGTACGGTAGTTGGGATGAACACCTACCATTAATAGAGTTTGCATATAATAATAGTTATTATTCTAGTATTGGAATGGCACCGTATGAAGCTCTATGGTAGACCATGTAGATCTCTTATATGTTGGAGTGATGTAGGAGAAAGAAGATTGATATGAGCAGATATTGTGAGGGCATACTCTGAATGAGTGGATATAAAAGAAAAATGTCGGCAGCTCAGAGTAGGCAGAAAAGTTATGTAGACAAAGGAAGGAAAAAAAAATTATAAAGTGTGTGATCATGTCTTATTAAAGATATCTCCAACTAAAGGTGTAATGAGGTTCAGTAAAAAGGGAAAACTAAGTCCCAGATATATTGGTCCATTTGAGATACTTGAGAAAATTGGAGAAGTGGCATATCGACTTGCATTGCCTCCAGTTTATTTGAATCTGCATAATGTCTTTCACGTGTCGATGCTGAGAAAGTATTAACCTGATATTTCACATGTGATAAGAATAGAAGAACCAAATGTTAAAGAGGATATTACTTACGAGGAACAACCAACTAAGATTTTAGAGTATCAACAACATAACTTGCGGAACAGGGTGATTCCTATGGTGAAAGTAACATGGAAACATCATCGTGGACAAGAGACCACTTGGGAACTCGAGAGCAAAGTGCGTAAAGAGTTTCCACATCTGTTTGGTAAGTCAGTTGTTTAAATTTGAGGACGAATTTTCTTTTAAGGGTGGTAGGATTTAATATCTTAAATAGTTACACCTTAAGAATTTCATATAATTAAGAATTTAAATTTAGTTAACTACTCTAGTTGGAATCAAGTTTAAGTTAATTATGATATTTTATTTGTCTTTGAGTTATTATTTTAATTAGGAATTTAATTGAGTTAATTTTCTTTACGTATTTTGAGGTAAAAGGATTTATTTATATTGTCAAATTTGTGTGTATGACTAGTTTAATTAATCAAGAATTAATTATTAAATTAATTAATTCAAGTAGTCTCAAGTTAATTCATATAATTAAACCACTAACATATTTTATATTACCTCACCTTACGGACCTATATCTGAGCTATAAACCATACACAACCATCTTTACATTGGTTGGTTAATATTTAGTCAAATTCTTGACCAATCAATGCAATTTATATGTTGTCCTTTATCCTTTAATCTTATCTAAGTGTTGTAACCGACGACTACTCCATGTAAAATAAAAGATATCAATTCTTATCCAAAGGAAAAAAAAACCTTTAGACCTGCTAGCTTATGCAAACGTGAGTAGAGGAGAGGAAAATAGTTTGTAAGCTTCAAATTAAGAAGGTGAAGTGAAGACCATAATTTGCTAAGGGACTAACAAGGTATGTATGGGTGGATCCATTTAGTTTTATTTTGTGATGATCCAAACTTCTGAAGATGAAGTTTAAAGTTAAGAAATTAACTGATTTGGATTTGTAGAAAAATAAATTAAATGATATATGTTTAAGAAATCAATGTGTAGAATATTGTTTTTGATGTGATTTAGGCAGCTGAATGTTAACCATATGAGTAATAAATCTTATAATGCTTAGAAAATTATGAAACTTCTCTGGATTGACCCCTTAGAAGTCTAGTTTCATATAAAGAAAGAATTGTCACAAAATAAAATGTATTTAGAGAGCTATGTATTAATTAGTGACTATAGGTCTAGCTGGCCGGGATGAACAAACAGTCCTAATTGAAAATTAGACCATAAATTGTGTACATGAATATAAAATGTGAAACTTATAGGTCTGAAACTTTACAGAACTAAGGCTCCAACCCAAGTGTAATTACCCTAAAATAATTTGTCTAGAGTGAGTTATGAGGATAATAAGTGATACCTATCAGTTTTCCGAATAATAGTTTGAACACTAANGATTAGTTGTGAATGTTAAAGTTTGATGCATATTCTGATTAATTGTACTTTATGTGTTTTCAATATGGGCTTTGAATTTTAAGTGTGTATCATGTGACCTTATGTGCTTCAATGAAACTAATAAGTGAAAGATTATGTTGCACAATAATGGTAGGATTGAAACTAAGTGCCACACGGAATAATCTGTGGGGCCACCTCTAGAATTCATCTACCGGGATTCCAAAGTAATGAAATCATTATGTGGCTCAAATGAGTAAGCCCTACGGGGAAATGGTCCAAAGAAGGACCTATGGTGCACCGATATGTGATATGATACCGCAGTGCCAACGGTGAATATGATAAGAAAGATAATAAATGGAAAAAAATATGTGAATGTGAGATATGATTTTGTATATCTGGTTATGAAATTTTATATGTTCCCTAAAAGGGAAATTGTGAAATATAAATTTATATATGTATGGATTTATCATGTTCAAGACTTTACCTTATGTTTTTTTACGGATAATATGTTATGTGCAATTGTCATTTGAGAATTTTAAATTTCATTATAAGCATTTAGTTTTGTTTATTGGCCCTACATACAAGCCTTTGCTTATGGGAGAAATACCATATTTTTCTCTTGTACTTGGATCCTGCAGGCTAAGAGATGATGGGTGGTGGTTGACCCTCATGACGCTATTTTGCACATGGAACGAATTCTGCCTAAATTAAAGATCTTCTGTATTTTTATAGTACTTTTGGATATGTTGCTTTTGAATATGTACGTCATGTATATGTATATGTATATGTATATGTATATGTTTATGTTGTGATTATTGTATTATATGTGGGAAAAAAATTTTAAGATGTGACTATGATATATTTTGGTTATTGTGTTTGCTTTATCCTTATGATACATATGAAATCTTAGTTTTATAACTGCCAAAAGATGTTTGTGTATGAGTTTGTGATTACTTATGTGTCAACTGTGATTATCCGGGCTCTCGAGATATGTTATAAATAGCTTCCGCTCACTCGAGTGTTCGGGTCGTTAAAGTTTAAGTATTCTTTGAGATTATCAGAAAAAATTGTGAACAAGTGCAAAGTTGAGAAGAAAATGATATTTGCAAAATTTTGAAAAAAAATTGAAAAAAAAATACTAAATAAGAGTTGAGGTAATACTTATGTGTTATCCATAACTTGGGTGAATCCAAGCAAGTAAAATCGTAGGGGACTCTTAAATTCTTGTGACCTAAGGACGTCTAGTCTAGGATCCATCCGCCGAAAGCCCGCTATATGGACCACCTTGTACGAATTGGAGAAGCGTCTAAGTGTAACTCAACTGCCTAGTTCAATCTTTCATTTTAGAACCTAGAAATGTTCGGGCAAGTAAACCCGTAGGTGACTATTAAATCCCGATGACCTAAGGTGGTCTGGTCTAGAATCCATCGGCCAAAAGCCCATTATATAGACTTTCTTGTGCAACCCTAATTGGAAGTGAGAGAGCTCTTGATAATGACAAGCTATGTTTATTATTATTGTTTAAAAGTATAAGCTCAAAGACACTTTTGCCTTCAACATTAATGTTGTAATTTATTATATTCTATTATAAGCTATGAGTGACATTGTTTAAATTGTTTGAGTCAGAAACTTTGTGAAACACGAGGATTGATGAAGGTGCATTGCAAGTGATGAGCAAGAGAGAGAGAGAGAGAGTGCAAGAAAAGTATTGGTCTGTGGGATAATCATGTAATGATGGAATATTCTTGAGCATTGATCTGGAATTTTTCTTGAGGACAAACAAGAGTTTAAACTTGGGGGAGTTTGATGCTCTTAAATTAGTCATGTTTTTCATTGCATTTTCAGTATGATTTTCATGCATTTCATTGTCATATGCCTCAGTTTACCTTTCATTTCACTTCATTTTAATTTTTAGAGTTAGAGTCTACATAATATTGTGTTTTTGTATATCTAGGGCAGTTGGCAACATGGAATAAGAAAACCACCAAAATTTGGGTTGAAATCAGAATTTAAATGAAAAAATTCCAAAAAAAATCTTTCGGTCATGGTTGTGAAAAGCTTGTCACGGGCTGTGACATCAAGATGGAAGAATATAGAGCTTCGATCACGGTTGTGACTTCCAAATCACGGGAATGGGTCTTGATAGCATAAGATCATTCGGTCACGACCATGACGGTCAGTTCACAGGTCGTACATCCTGATGCTGATATGCAACGATTCGATCACGGCCGTGACGAACAGTTCACACGCCATGACACATCATGAAAATTGAAGACATTTGGTCACGGCTGTGAAGCACATATCACAGGTCGTGACATCATGCTGAGAAGAAAATACCATTCGGTTATGGTCGTGACATTGGATGTAGATGAACAATGTTATTGGTCACGGTCATGATATTTTTGTCGCAGGCCATGACAATTCGCGGGAGACGGTTAATTTAATTTTTTTTTTAAGGTCATTGTATGTGGTTTTTCGACGGTTTTGATCCTAAGTTGAACCCTAAGCCAAGGACTCTTTCAACATACAAATAACCCTCAAAACATTCATTGAGGGTATGCTTGAAGCTTGGGAAAGCCTACACGAAAAGAGGATAAAGCTCTACTATAAAAATTTCTATAGATGATCATCGTGAAGGTGTAATTATTCTCAATATTGATTGTCAATCTTCTTCTCTTATATTTTCAAAGGATGAACTCCGATGTATCTAATTAGGTTTTTATTTTGGAGAAATTTATTGTAAAATGAAAATTGGATGAACCCTATTTTATATTGTTTTTAGTTATTCAATCTCTTATGTGGGTGCATGTTAATCTTAATACTTTTCATGAATTTTCGAAGATTATGATATTGTTTTCATCCTTGATAGGAATAGCATGTCCATGGTTTTTGGTGATTCTTTGATTTGATCCTTGAAGTTTTATTCATGACATTGCATACCACATGGAGATCGCATCCTGTAGGAATATCATTGTGTGAGGTCTATTTGATTAACATCTTGAAGAGGAATAACCAATAGTTTAGGGAATACATCTTCAAGCATATCAACCCTCATATTAGGTTAGATTGTCATCCTAAAGAGGAGTAGTTGATCTCTTAGAATTGAGATAGTTAGCTCATCCTAGAGAGGAAGTCATATATATATGAACCCCTAATCCTCTTAAGAATTTATATAACTAATTTTTTATTAAAAACTATGGTAAAATATAATTTTTCCTGCTCACCTTTATTCATCTTGGTCCAGAGCTTGATGTCATCATAGTTCCTATTGATCGTATCTTTAATGTTTGCTTTTATTTTTATTTTATCTTTTGAAAAATCATTTTCTCCAATCCAATGTACCCCTCTCATTAGTTTGTGAAATTAAATTAATATAGAATACAATCCTCGTTGAAACGATGATTCAACTCATCTCAAATTATTACTTGATAATGACTAGTGCACTTGCTAGCTAATTTTTAAGATACATTAGCATGCATCATGAATCTTCATCACTAGCTATCTATTCTTACAGCACCATCTCCAGCACTACCATCTCTAATGACCTTTCCATCGCAACACTAGTTGGAGTTGGTCATCTTCTTCGACGCAGTCCTTCAACGCCCAGACGACCACCCAGCGGACCTCCGGCAATCAAGGACAAGATAGAGGTCTCCAACGCTCGTGCTTTTGTCTTCTTCGACCTCAGGACGATCTGCAACCACACAAAGCAACCTTCTTCAGATCCAGCGACAACAGCGACATTCAGCACCATAGCCATATCATGACCCATAACACACATAACGGATCATGACGACACTGGAAGGATTGAAGGAGCCATCGCCCGCGACCGTTACCATGATTCATGAAGCATTACATCAACTTTATGGGCCATAGCTCCATGTCACGACCTATGAACCTGCTGAAACAAAGTCGATCATTGTTGCTGACGTCGTGATTGCACCTTACAAACCGCTACACCTAGTATCACGACACATGACTATAGTAATGGGGCATGACTCACCATTGCCAGCTCAAGCCGCACTAAAGCGCACGAAATTGACAACACGCCGCGCCCAACCAGAACCAAAAATTGAGGAAGATGCCCTCGGACTCATACAAGAACCATTGAAGAAGATATTCAATAAGATAGATCATAGATTGAGTACCAACATATTATCCCTCCTTCGAATTGGCCGAACTAGATTCGTGCACAATGCCACGATTGACTATAATATGCATGACTTCATGTTCATGTTGTTTGGAAACATCAGTTTTGACTTCTTCATTCGATAGTGGTGGCCAACCTATGACACAATTTTATTCGAGTTCCTCAGCTCTTTGAGATCAAGAATGTTGCTGACAATAGAAGGTCATCTTATTCCTTTCAGTTGTTCAACAACCAATTTTCCCTCTCTCTGTTCGAGTTCAATGCAATTTACCAATTTCTCGACGAGGGCCCTATGCGCATCCCTAAGGAATTTGACGTTAGGGACTTCTGGAAGAGGATCATGGGGATGAATCATCTCAAGTACCAGGTGGCAAAGAGAAGCATGATACACAATCATGTGTTCCACTATGTGCATCGAATCTTATCCAACACCATCTTCGAGAGAGGTGATAGCGATGGCTCAGTGACCGAACTTGAGCTCTTCTTCATCCACTTCATGGAGACCCACACATCGAACGTGGGAGCTTTTTTGGCGCTCACATTCTAGAAGAACTCCAAGAAAGACAATGGAATGATTGTGATCAATGATCTCATTACCTTTATTACACAACACTTGAAGCTCGACATGGAGGACGTCGACTTTATAGATGATACGGTGTTTCTGGATCACCTCATTGTCCAAGCTTTGAAGCTTGGGGGAAGAAATTGTATAGGAGGCCATACAATGTTCTACTTCAATGATTCTGATATGGTCCTCCCTTGTGTCAAAATTAAATGCTTCGACCCTTCTATCGAAGAAAACTAGATTCTTTTGATGAGTAACGCCCCAATGTTGCGGCCGATCATTCCATCGCACTGTGCACCAAGGCCTTTGCACTCTGAGCGCCCCTCTTACATGGATATTGACCCCACTATTGTACATATGAATTATGACTTTTCCTCTATGCAGCTTATATTGATATTTATGCATGCGACATCAGGACATTCGTGATCACCAAGAGAGGACTGAGGCTATGGTTTACCGCATGCACGACTACCATGTTGACCATGGTCATTATGGAGCATTGTTGCATCACAACTACTAGTAGCCACCATCGCCACCTCCACCAACTCAGGAGTAAATTGGTCATGTCCCTTTCTTTTCTTCTTTTCTTGTTTATTGCATCATTTTCTATTTTCATGCATTTGTACCCTCACTTCGGCTGAGCCAAAACACTATGGACAATGTACGGTTTAAGCTTGGGGGAGTAGCATTATCATGCATCATATTTTCTTTTCACCTATGTATTGCATGATGCGTAAAATCTAACAGTGCAAAAGAAAGCCAGCAAGTATACTGATCGCGCACAAGTAATATAGAAGATGAGAAGGATGTCGAACCCACGAGGATTGTTGTTTTATCTTAATTAATTCTAAGGTGAATTGGGAGAATCAGTTTAATAAATGTTGTTTAATTTTTCAGAACAGAAATTAAAGAGAACAATTAGAAAAAGAATAGATGTGACAATTGACTAGGTGAATTCAAGATATGGAGAAGGCAGGGGTTTGTTCACCGCTAAGTTGATTGGATTTAGT
>LTAE01004750.1:12605-31044 GCA_001647135.1 Pontederia paniculata | reverse complement strand
CTTGTGATGCACATTTAAGAGGGTGGTAGGAGAAAAGTATTGGTCTCAGGATGTTGATTATGATGGAAATTGTCTTGAGTCTTCCTTTGTGCTTGCTTGAGGACAAGCAAGATCTTAAGCTTGGGGGTATTTGATGCATGTATTTTATAACATATTTTAGGATCTGCATTAGGCATAATTTTGAGTCATTTTGGCATCTCATGCATCTATTTTATTCTTTATTTGTTCATATTGTTTCGAGTCATGATTCTACTCTTGTTGGTGACTATTTTGCAGGAAATCAACTGAAAAGGCTAAGAGCTGGAATCAACTCACAAAGCGCGCATTCGGAACAAGAAAATCAATTTCAAGTACTCATCACGAGCCGTGACAAGTCATTATGGGCCGTGATGAAGGCATAAAAGGAGCAGTTCAGCCGTCACAAAGCATTATGCAGCATCACGACCTATCTAGAGGCTAATGCAACTTCGACACAATCTGTTATGGGCCGTTATGAAGGATCACAAGCCGTGAAGACAGATGTTACGACCGCAATGAAGAAGTTACGACCTTCGCCAAAGCTCCCAACCCAGAAATCCAATCTATCACGGGACGTTACAGAGTCTTACGGTCCGTTACCAAGTAAATCACGAGGCATAAGAGCGTATCATGATGTTTGCCGAAGTGATGCCGAGCTGCAACGGAAGTGTTACGGGCCGTGATTATCCATCATGGGTCGTAAGTATGAAAATTTTCCTCGGGATATTGGACCTGTGCATGATTTATGGGCCGTGATATCCTATCATGGTCCGTAAAGACTGAAGATTATATGAAGAGTCAATACTTCACGGGCCGTTACAATCCATTGTGGGTCGTGAGGAAATGTCGTAAGTTGGTATACTTGCAGATTTGATAAGATTCGACGGCCAAAAATAATTATATCTGATCCAGATCTTTAGAGACTTGATTGAGAGACACTCCTGAGGATTTAGAAGAGGTTTTTAAGGGATTTTATCACAACCATTGATCGAGATTAGGAGATTACTGCAGATTCCTATGAAACCCTAATCTAAAGAGGGTATAAAAAGGAGATACAAGAAATAATTCAGGGGGATATATGAAGGAGATATTCAGATTATTATACACAGAATAGAGAGATGAATTTGAAGAGAAGAAGCCAGAGAGATCTATTCGAAGTTTGGAGTAGAATTTTAACTTTTCGGAGGCGAAGAAGGGCAAGAGTTGAAGATCTTCTGTAGAGATCTAGAGTTTGATTTCTTTTCTTTGGAAGAAATAATTTTCATGTTTAGTTATCTTTGTTAGGAAGTTTCTGAACCCTATTTGAGATTGAGTCTATTGATTTGTTTCTTTTAGAATATGTATGTTGTCCTTACTGTTGTTCTTTCTCTGTGTTGATCATGAACTCCTTTTATTGACTGTTTAGTGTGAAAGAATTNGAGAGAGAGAGAGAGAGAGAGAGAGAGAGAGAGAGAGAGAGAGAGAGAGAAACTAAATAAAGAGGTAAGAACCTTACCTCTTGCACCTAGTGGGAGATGTGAGAGAGAGAGAGATGGATGCTATAGTGGCAAAGGCTT
This sequence comes from Pontederia paniculata, assembly GCA_001647135.1. Taxonomy (NCBI): domain Eukaryota; kingdom Viridiplantae; phylum Streptophyta; class Magnoliopsida; order Commelinales; family Pontederiaceae; genus Pontederia; species Pontederia paniculata. The sequence goes on along the minus strand of LTAE01004750.1, from coordinate 29,470 downwards.
TGAGGGAGAATGAGGCAAACTAAAGTTTTCTCCTCAACAAGTGTGTTTATATAAGGTGTTCTCCAAGTTTAAATCAAATCAAACTCTATCTACCTATCTAATCACAAAATTAATCTAATAAATATCATTGTTTAACTTAATCTCATATTAGAATTATATTATTTGATTATAATTTTCATCTTTAATTACCAAACATAGCTCGTGTTCAATTCGAACAAGACCTATGTTAGGCCTTCTCACAACACGGTAAGTGTTGGGCTTTTCAAATGTGACAAGTGTTACATAATAATCTCTTAAAAATAGAATTTGTCCTCGATTTCAGGACGATGGTAGAGTCTTACTGGACATTTCTTGCGTATTTTTTATTCCAGCTCCAATGTCGCTTCATTGTCTCGACGTCGACTCCACGCCATTTTGACTAGTGCCACCTTCTTTCTCCCTTGGAATTGTAGGCGATGCTCTAGGATCTTCACCAGTTGCTCTTTGAAGGTGAGATCCTCCTTCAAGTTGGGCTCCTTGCTCCTGATGACATTAGCGTCGTCGTGTTGGTACATCCTAAGTAAGGACACGTGGAAGACATTGTGCACTCGCCCGTATGATGGGGGTAGTGCTAGTCGACGTTCTCCTTCTCCAATCAACTCCAACACCTCGAAGAGACCTACATAATGAGGGTTGAGCTTATCTCTCTTACTGGACCTAATGACGCCTTTAGTTGGGGAGACCTTCAGTGTAACTTTGTCTCCCTCTTGGAAAATCTGCTCCCAACGTCTTTTGTCAGCATATGTTTTTTGCCTACTGCGTGCAACCTTCATTCTTCTTTTTATCAGATCTATCATGTCTGCATATTGTTGCACTAACTCTGAGTCCATCAGCTTCCGCTCGCCTACCTCACTCCAACATGTTGGTGAATGACAAAACATCCCATATAGGGCTTCAAACAGGGCCATGCCGATGTTGGAGTGTAGATCTTATTATATACGAACTCGATCAGTGGCTGGTGGTTGTCTTAGCTGCAATGTCAATCCAGCATGCATGCTATGAGCATAATGTCCTGGATTATCCTCTCAGACTATCCCTCTGTATGTGGATGAAAAGTTGTGTTGTAGTTCAGCTTGGTCCCAAAGAAATCATGGGAGCCCCTCCATAACCTAGCTGTGAATCTCGGGTCTCTACCTGACACTATAGTCACTTGAATCCCATATAACTTGATTATCTTTAACACGCATTTCCATCAAGCTCTCTACTGACTGCTTCCATTTGATGGGGAGGAAGTGTGCAGACTTAGTCAGTTTGTGCACAACTACCCAAGTAGCATCATTTCCTCTCTTGGATCTGGGTCAACTGATTACAAAGTCCATAGCAATGTGTTCCCACTTCCACTCCGAAATGCTCAAAGGCTTGAGCATACCATACGACATCAGGTGCTCGATTTTGACTTGTTGATATACTATTTTGCTACATATTCAACAATTTTCTTTTTCATGTTATCCCACCAGTAGGTCCTTTACATATTATACGTTTTGGTACCACTCAGATGGATAGCGAACTCTAACTTGTGACCTCATCCAGTTCCTCCTTCCTAAGTGTTGCATCATTGGGAACCATAAGTTATCTCAGTATATGATTCTGCGATCCACAGACATGACGAAGTCTTGTGCTTCATAATTGCATCTCTTGCACATGTGGTTATATTTTGGATAATCACTGCTTGTGCATTAATAATCCTGTTCATCAGGTCTACTTGTACTTGATGAACCATTAGTGTGGCTTCAGTCCACCTAAGTTTTGGATTCTATTGGATAATGTCCATTAGTTGATTCCACATGGATACACATACTAGCAAGTATTCCTTCCCACTTTTTGCTTAAGGCATCAACGACTGAGTTGACCTTCCCTGGATGGTATCCAATGGTGAATTGGTAGTCCGTCAATAACTCGATCCACCTCCTTTGTCTCATATTGAGGTCTTTTTGGGAGAAGATGTGCTTCAAGCTTTTGTGATCCGTGTATACCTCAAAGGTTTCGCCATACAAGTAATGTCTTCAAATATTTAGTGCAAAAACCATTATTGCCAACTCTAACTCGTGTGTTGGATAGTTGACTTCTTGCTTCTTGAGTTGTCTAGATGCATATGCGACTTTGCCATGCTGCATGAGTACACAGCCAAGACCCGAGCCACATGCATCATTGTACATCAAATATCCACCGCTCCCTGAAGGGATGGAGAGTACTAGTGTTGTAGTCATTCAAGTCTTTGATTCTTAGAAACTTTGCTCGCACTTCTAGGACCACACAAACTTGATTTGTTTCCTTGTCAAATTCGTTAATGGTGATGTTATCTTTGAGAAATCCTTGATAAATCACCTGTGATACCCTGTTAGTCTCAAGAATTTGCATATTTCCCCGATGTTCCTTGGTAGTGACAAATTTGTTATTGTTTCTACTTTTTTCGGTCCCTCGCGATTCCTTGCTTTCACATAATGTGCTCGAGGAACATAATTCTATCCAACCAAAATTCGGATTTGGATAACTCCGTGTACAACTGATGTTGCCGCAAAGTCTTCAAGACGATCTTGAGATGTTCCTCGTGGTCCTTTGGGCTTGCTGAGTAGATCAAAATGGCATATATGAAACAATGACAAACTGATCTAAGTACAATCTGAACACTATATTCATTAGATCCATGAACGTGGTAGGTGCGTTCGTCATCCAAAAGACATTACTAGGAACTTATACTGTCCGTATCTAGATCTGAATGCAGTCTTCGATATTTCTTCTTCTGCAACCTTGAGCTGATGTAGCCACTCCTCAGGTCCATCTTTAAGAACACCATGACTCTTAATAGCTGATCGAAGAGGTCATCAATCCGTGGTAAGGGATATTTGTTCTTTACAATTGCCTTGTTTAGCATCTTGTAGTCTATGCATAACCTGAGTGAGTCACCCTTCTTCTTTACAAACAAGACTGGAGCGCTGAAGGTGAAACACATGGTCTTATGTTTGTCCAATAGCTTTTGTAATTGCTTCTTCAATTCATGCATATCTGATGGTGCCTTTGAAATTGGTGTTGTCCCTGGTAACAACTCTATGCGAAAGTCTACTTCCCGTTGTGGTGGCAATCCAGTGATGTCTTCTGGGAAGACATCTAAGAAGTCTCTAACAACCTCCAACTGTTGAGGGTCCTTTTCCTTAGGCTTAGTGTTGAGGAAACTTGCCAGATATCCTCTGCATCCACTCTCAAGTAGATGTTGTGCTTGGATCACCATCATTGACACCTTGCTTCCTTCCATTATCCTTCCTCTGGTCATCACTTGCGGCTTGTTGCATGTGCCACTGACCACTTTCTTCTTTTTACAAATGAGTATAACATCATGGTAGGACAACCAATCCATACCCTTGGGTACAAATATTTGTATCAGAGCTTCCCTTGGGTACAAGGGTATCCAAGCCTTGGTGACTGGATTATTAACCTTGGTGGTTAAATCATATAGACATGTTTATGACAATTGTCTGCAAAGATGTCAAGTGCAAAATTCGATAAGGAGAAGTTGGATGGATCAAAAAACTTTGACTAGTGACAGGTAAAGATTAATATTTTCCTGGCCCATCATGGATTAGATGGAGCCATCAAGAAAGAAGAGAAGTTGGTATCAACCCTATCATAAAGAGATAAGAAGATTATCATGCAAAAACTTTGATCCTGATGCCGATAAGTTTGTCCAACGAAATTCCTCATAAGGTATGTGATATTGACTCAATGACGTTGGCGTGGAAGAAATTGGAGAACTATATCTGAAACAGATGTTGATAAATCAATTGTTCTTGAAGCAGCGTGTATAGCAACTTAATATGAGTCCAGATACCTCGGTGAGTGACCATGTTGATTTATTCAAGTAAATATTAGATCTGTCTAATATTGGTGTGAAGGTTAATGTTGAGGACAATGTTGGATTGTAGAGAACCAAAAGGGATTGGGGTGAAATGGTGTTAAAAAACTTTTGGTTATTAATTGATACATATGAAAGCACAACAGAAAGCAATCAATTTAAAACACACATCATGCAAGATAAAGATACAGAAGCAATCCAGGAGATGTAGTAAATTGATGATGTTTGGCCCAACTCCAGCCTACGTGTCCGCTCCTACTTCTCTAGCCTAAGAATCTCAGAGATCCAATAGAACACCTTTACTATGAAGCTGGATAAAGGTCTCCTTAGTACACCAAAAAAAATTTTTCTCTGCTCGAGAGGTAAAGGCGCGACACACCTCTCTCGCACTTGAGCTCTCAATACAAAAAATAAATATTTTTCTATTTTTCTCTATTTTTTTTCTTTCACAAGATTAAAGTACTTAAAGAGAGTAGTAGAATTTTATCGATGGAGGCTCAAAAATTTCAAAGCTCAAATTGTTCACTTCTTGATTGTTTCTCATCTATATCATTCTCCATATATATCTTCTTTGAATATGATACCTGGAGAATCCAAAATTATGTTGAGTGATTTGAAATTCTTGGTTTGATTTTCAAATCAATTCCTTGTAAGGATCTTCGTCAAAACATATATTATTGGAGCTTCAAAAATATGTTAAGTGATTTGTAAATCTTGGCTTGATTTTCAAATCAATTTCTTTTGTGGATCTCATTTAAAACTTTTGCTATTGGAGCTTCCAAATGTGTACAACAGATATTTCATGTTGTAATATCCTTCATTTAGGTTTCCAAGAATATGTTAATTCTTCTTCTTGTCAATCAGTTATCTAGTCGATATTCAGTTGGATATCCAGTCGAGGTTGATAAAAAAGTTTTCAACTTATGATGATGGTCAGACATTCGATTGGAGGTTAACTGGGTGATCAAGTGAAGGTGCCACAAAATTTCTGATGTAGTTAGATGTTCGGTTGAGAGTCAATTGGATGTCCGATTGAAGCTGTTCTAAAACTTAAATTTTCTAATGCCAGTCATATGTCTAGTTGAGAGACCATTAGGCGCCCAATTGACATCACCCTTTGATGCGTGAATTTGGTCCTTGGAAACAATGCAAAAAAAAAAACTTGATGCAATGATTGTTAATAGGTAAAAATATGTTAGCAAGTGCACTTGTCGATCAAGTAATAAATTGTTTAAGAGTAAAGAGTTTTCGATCCCATGAGGAATTAGCTTAACAAACTGTTTAATTTCAAAAGCTAATAGGAGACAACATTGACTCTAATGAAAGGATGCATAATATAGAATAACATAACACTAAAAAATGAAAGTAATTAAAGATGATGCGTAGTACTTTAGGATGAGAGATAAGATTAGGAGCAAACTTATTTAACCTTCGTATAAATTGTTCTAATCAATGACAAACATATTTAATTTTTAAATGGATTAAAAACATCTAATATATGATTTCCCATAATGGATAATCAACTATCATTAATCCTAGTAAACTCTAAGCACTCCTTAACAATTCTATTATCAATCTACTCAAATTAGGATGCAAAGATATGCATTAATGAATTATTGAATCATTCTTAGAGGAATAATCCAATAGACAACAACTCATGGTACTCTTTGATGGTTCTACTAAGATATGACATGAATTGTATAAAGTAAATTGATCACACTTCACAATTAAGAATCAACTATTTTATTTAAAACTATAATCAACATCGAAATGATCTAATAATTTGCCCTAGAAATTAAGATTATACATATACATACATACATACATACATACATACATTTATATATATATATATAGAGAGAGAGAGAGAGAGAGAGAGAGTTTATGCTTAAAATCATCCCAACATAATGTTGATTAGAGAATCCTTTTTTGGATTGACGATAAATCTCTACACAAACTTTGTTACGAGTGTACCGTGTAGAAATCTTCTTAACAACCTCATAAATTTTCTTTATGTATTTGGCTTGTAGGCATAGGTTGCAGGCTCCTAACATCAGGAATAAAGCTCTGTATAGATTTATATATACTCCATATTTTTCCATAAAGTTTAAGAAGGTTTGGAAATCATCCATGCCATAACAAGAAAATTCTTTTAAATTAGTAATTGATTTGTAGGGTGAATTTAAAACCTTCAAAATACTTCCATAGTTATTGAATTATAGTTCCTTTTTATCACAAGGCATTTGAATAGATTAGAAGTCCTTCTGAAATTCAAAACATTTCAAAAGTTCTTCCAAAATCGAATATGAATGGTATGTCATGAGTCATTATGAGATTTAATGACTTGTGAAACTTTGACTTCGTATATAAAAACTCTCTATACGATCCTTGCCATGTTATCACAACTCATTAACTCGTGATATGATATAGTTACCCATTATGAATAGATCTTCAATATTGTCTTCTCTGTGGATGTTGTGATGATTCATCATAACTCGTGAGATTATAATGTTTCACTTGTGATATGATCCCATAACATCTTCACCAATGGAATTAAGTTCACTTCTATGGTCATGCTATGTTGTTATGGTGCGTTATATTCATTCGTCGGTTTCCTGAGTTATTGTCACGACCATTACAAGCTTGTAACGACATGTGAAATATGAAACATTATTTTTTTTATTACAAAATTGACTCCTTTTATCATGTAGTATCTTCTAAGCACTTTGTTGCTTTCTCCAAATATAAATCTGAGAATAAATATGAAAACTTGGGTGAACTCATGTTCGAATAAATTGAAACAAATAATCAATAAATAATGCAAAAAAGTTAATCAAAATGATATTAAATATAAGCCTAAATAAATGGTTGAATATGCATGCATCAAATTCCCCCAATTTAGATTCTTGCTTGTCATCAAGCAAAAGTTCTCTCTGAGACTTAAAACAATTCCATCTTGACATATTCATCAATAGACCAACACTTTCTTGCATTGTCCCCTTTTATATGCATAACAAAATGATCACCATCTTACTCAGGAATCAAGCCTCATAGATTTTTTGAACCTCTAATATATCGAAACAAAGATTAAGTCCAATCTCATGCAAAAAGAAAAATAAAGTCTGTCAAATAACAACACTAATATTGAATATATAGGTATCAACCAAGCGTACTTTTTTTTCATAATTAAGAATATACCTTAAAACTTTTTTCGTAGTTCTAACCCTTAGATAGGATTTCACATGGAAGTTGGTGTAGGGAGATTCCAACCAATGGATTTCATATTAGACGTCCTTAGGTCACTAGGATTTAAGGGTCACATACGGGTATACTTGCTCGAACATTCCTAGATATTGAATGAAGCTTTCGAACTAGGCAATTAAGTTGGCACTTGAGTTTTCTTCATATTGCACAAGGTGATCCATGTACCAGATTTTTGAGTAATGACTCTCCAACCAAATGACCATAGAGCAATAGGTTTTACACCCTTCGATCTTACTTGTCCGAACACCATCAAGTTTTGAATAATACTCAAGTATCACCTCTTCATTTTTCAGTATACACAGTTTTTTTAACTCAAGATTATTTAGTTATTATTTCAACTATTTTTAGATATATATATATATATATATATTTATATTTATATTTATATATAAACAAGTAAAATCGAAATATATATATATATATACATACTTCGATCTTACTTGTTCAAACATCATCAGGTTTTGAATCATACTCAAGTATCACCTCATTACTTTTCAGTATACATAGTCTTTTAACTCAAGATTATTTAGTTATTATTTCAACTATTTTTAGATATATATATATATATCTCTCTCACATTATGATAAGCTCATTAATTATTTATATGATCAATAAAAAGGCTATTTCTATCAAGGCTAAATAATATAAAAATAAATGCAACTTTGTACAAGAATTGTAGTATAAGAGTTCATAATTCTATTCAACTCAAATCTAGACCCAAGTGATTAAGAATACTTGAATTTTATAAATCTAATTAGATGACTTTGAAATTATACACAAAGATAAGTTAACAAAGGATTAGTGAGGTGTAATCATGATATTTTTGGATTTTATGATATTTTAAATTTTTTATGAACTTTCAATTAAAACTGCAATAAAGCAAAAATGCAATGCAAGATACTAAAGCAAATATGATGCATAAAATGCATTCTTCCTCGAGTTTGAACAAAACACTATCCTTAGTATTTCAGGCAAAAAATAGAAAGAAAAATAAGAGCAAATAAAAAGAAAGTAAAATGGAGAAAAGAGAAGAAACAACCCAAGTAGTCTCGGTGCGATGGTGGAAATGGCAGAAGGAGGAAAATGGCGTGATGTCATAGATATTAGTTGTTTGGAGAAACTAATCAACTTGTATACCCTCTAATGTAGAGCCTAATGTTGTAGATACATGCAACAACTTTAGAATGCGGATCGAGGCCCCCCATTTCTTTAATGGGTTCATGCTAATAGAAAGTACTAATGCCGCTTAAAAATTTGTCATGACTTGTTACACAATGTTACAAGTTGTGAGATGTTATGTTGCAACCCACCTGAGAAAGTGTCAATCCAAGCAACAGTTGCTTGTGTTGATATCATGACTCATTACCCAATATAACGAGCCGTGAAATGACATCACTTTGATGCATTATAGTATAGTGTTTGAGTCGGGATAGTTATTGCAAATGTCATCAATGTGAAAGGAGATGAAAGAGCTTGCATAGTAGAGCCAATTAGCATCATTAGGTCGTTGATGTCGGAGGGACATCGATGTTGTGCGATGAAAAGTGATCACAGATGTTGGTGCACGAGGAACACTGAGCTCGAAGAAGATGGCAACTTCCACTTTGTTTGAAAACCCAAGTCAGTTGTCGATGAATGATGAAGACCTCGGAAACAGGTTAATATACATAGAAAAGAATAAGACCTAGCAGTTATGGTGGTCGTGAATGGGTGGTGCTAGGTTGCAAGGTAGTGTGTACAATGTAGTGGGTCATTAACAACTTCGAGAACTCATCAACATAAAATTAAATCCGTCACGACTCATAAGATAAGATAATAACATGTAATATGAATTGTTATGACTTGTAAAGAAGGTCGTGACATTTTGATAAAGTCATCAATCGGGCAACCCCCATTTGTTTGATGTGAAAGTCATGACTTACGGGTAGTTAAATGTTGTAGCGACCTATTAAGAGGTCATTAGTTTAAACTAGATTGTTGCTAAGATTGTAATACTTGGATAGTGGGTCATGAGCTTAGTCAAAAATGTTTTTATTTGTTAAATTTGGATCTCACGGATCGTCACTCATGACCATACCTGAGGTTAATACAATATTACTATAGAGATCGTGATGTTGGGTTACGACTCGTCAAATAAAGAAGTTCATATTGTACTCAGGTCACAATTCTCTATATGACGACCATGGCTGCAAGTTGGATTACAATGTGATTGATTTAGCATCCATGTTCCCGTCACGAGTCATAACTGGGTGTAACAACTCATTAAGGGAGTTGTTCGAGAATATATTTCTGTGTTAACCTCATGACATCTAGAAGAGACTCTTGATATTGTGTTTAACGACTCATGAACGTGAATAACGACTTATAACATCAAAATTTGAAGAAAATGGAGCACGAATTGATAAAGAATGATAACCAATTAGGATGTTTTGCAAATTAATCAAAATAAAGCATCAAATTTAAAATAAACTAACAAATTGTAGCAAGGACATATGATTATTGTTGAGTCCTCCCCAATGTCCTACTCAGATTTAGCATTTTGAGAAATTAATTATGTTATTGATTCTTTAATTGATTACAATAGATCAAGGACTAAACATTCCAATCTCCCTTCTAAGCATTGCACAACCTTTTTTCATTCATGGATTTTGTAAAGATGTCTACAAGTTGCATTTTTATGGGCACATATTCTATGGCAATGTTTCTTAGGGTAACATGATCTTTATTGAAATGATATCTCAAGTCAATGTGCATTGTTCTAGAGTGTTGGACTAAGATTTTGGTCATCTCAATTGCGTAAATGTTATCGCATTTCATTGGTACATTTGAGAAATCCATCCCATAAGTAATTATTGTTTCACCCAAAGAATTTTGTACAACAACTACTGACAGTGATATATTTTGCATCCATGGTGGGTAATGCAATGGAGTTATGTTTTTTTCTAATTCATGAGATTAAGGAGCTACTAAAAAAGCAACACATTTCAGTTAAGATCTTCCTATCTACTTTACATTAATCAAAATTAGCATTAGTGTAAGCATGGAAGTCAAATGAATAATTATTATCATACCAAATTCCTAAATTGCATGTATTCATAAGGTATCTCATAATTCATTTGACAACAATTAGGTGTGATTCCTTAGGGCATGCTTGAAATCATGCACAAAGATCTATTCTAGATGTTATATCAGGACTTGAAGTCATTAAGTATAAGGGACTACATATCATCTCGTGACTCCTCTTTTGTCAACACTTTTACCTTTCTCATCGAGTCCATTTTTGTGGATGTGCTCATGGATGTGGAATTTGGCTTGCATTTCTTTCAACAATTTTTTTAGTAGTTCTCTTGTATACTTCTCTTGGTTAAGAAAGAATACCTTTTGAGTTTGCATGACTATTCGAGAAAGAAGTAAGTTCCCCTACAACAATCATCTTGAATTCTTTTTGCATAAGAGTTTCAAATCTCTTTGCAAATTTTTGTATCAATTGAAAATATTTTAGGAACAATGCGGTGTCAATTTTTCATTGCAAAATATTTTCAATACAAAAATAACCAACACATATACCAAAAAATCGATCCTTGTTTGAGCTCATAGAGTGCCTTTGAAATTTTAAAAGCATGTTTTAGAAAATTAATATTTTGAAAATTTGGAGGTAGTTCAACATATACATCATTACTAATAAAACTAATTAAAAGTGCAAGTTTTACATACATTTGGTAAGCTTAATTTTTTTTAAAACAAGCAAACACTAGTCACATTTTAATTGTTACTAAATGAGCCAAGGGGCAAAAATATCTTCAAAATGAACTCCATCAATTTGTGAGTAATTGTTGGCTCCTAATCTAGCTTATTTCTTAACTCGACACTAGATTCATCTAGTTTGTTGCAAAATATCCATTTTGTTCCAATAATAGGATAATCCTTAAGTCAATCTACAAGCATCCAAACTTTGTTTCTTTCATAATTATTTAATTCCTCATACATGACATTAACCCATCTAGAATCATTTAAAACTTCTTCAATATTTTTAGGTTTAGTTTGAGAAATAAATGTAGAAAATGTTTGAGAAAGAAATGTATAATATGCATAAAGTTTTTTATGAGAATTTTTAGTCTTTATATTTCCATTTAAGTTACTAATAAAATTGTTTGTTGGATGTGATGATGTGTTCTTCCAATTTATTATTATGAGTTGTGGATCATCACTTGGTTGGTTCTCCTCAAGTTCTTCCTTATATGATTCATGTACCAACATTTTGTTTGTTTTCATATTTGATCTTGTAAAATTTCCTCTTCATCATCATTTTTCTATAATAATTTTTTTCTTAACATAAAATTGTCAGTCTTGTTAAATTTTACATTTGTTGACTCCTACACTAGTAGGGCCCTTTTATTGTAGACTCTATACATGTTGCTTGTGCTAGAATATCTAAAGAAAATGGTGTCATCGCATTGTGCATCAAATTTACCTAACCTATCCTAGTTTTTCAACACAAAACATTTGCAACCAAATACTTTGAAATATGATATGTTAGGTTTCTTATCGAAAGCATTTTAAAATGTCTTCTTTTCAAAAGGTTGAAACAATAAATGATTTTGAATGTAACATGGTGTATTGATTGCTTTAGCCCAAAAGTATTTGACAAGTTACTTCATCAAGTAAAACGTGTGCCATCTCTTATAGTGTTTTATTCTTTCTCTCAGCCACTCCATTTTGTTGTAGAGTTATTGTGTTGAGAATTGGTGTTTTATTCCATTTTCATCTCAGAGTTCCTTAAAGTTTTTTATTTTTAAATTTTTCTACATGATGGCTATGGATATCAAAAGTTTTGACATTTAATTTATTTTGAATCATTTTAGCTAACTTAACTACTAGTCCAATGATTTCATTATTATGAGCAAGAAAAAATATTCAAATAAAAGAAAAAAAATCATTAATTAACAAAAATATACCTTTTACCTCCAATACTCACATCTATAAGTCCAAAAAGATCAAAATGAATAAGTTTAAAAGGATGCTTTGTATTTGAATTATACTGTAGTTTGTTTTTCTTTAACATACGAGTCACATGTAGAACTCTTTTCAAATTTAATTTCTGATAATTCTTTAACAAGTTCATGATTAGACAATTTATGAAGTAACTTAAAGTTTCAATGACCTAGTCCTTTATGCCACAAGGTGATTTAATCATGCGTGACATTTGAAAAATAAATAATGTAGACATTATAATACCTAATACCTAAAAGCAAAACTTTGTCATTTTCATCAATAATAAAATAATTGTAAACATTTTTTTTTTCAAATTGGACTACATAATGTTTATCAAATAATTGGCTAATACTCAACAAATTATGCTTTATATTTTCAACAAGTCATACATTTTCAATAATGATTGTTTTCTTCTAACCAACATTACCTACACATATGACGTTTCCTTTATTATTGTCATCAAATTTCATAGTTCCTCCATTTGTTTGGGTTAGACATACAAAATTTGTTTAATCACCCGTCACATACCTAGAGCACACACTACGTAAGTACCGTTTGCTTCCTTCTCTTTTGCTCTTGGAGAATTCCTACAAGAAAATGAATTCTTTTTAGTACTCATGCTTGTTTGGGCCCAGTGTTGTTAGTAATGGTTTCTTTGAAAATTAATATTTTTTTCATGCCAACATTCACTTTTCTTTTCTTGTTTTACATTCAAAAACATAATGCCCTTGATATGAACAATAATAACAAGTCACATGCATGTGATTTAAAATGATAATCATTTAATACTTTAACGAAAATTGTTTTAGTATTTTTTGTTTCAAATGAACTAAAATTTGGACCCTTTTTATTTAATGGATTTTTTTTCTCTTGTGATGGTATAAGATCTAATATCTTTCCACCATAGGAGAAATTTTGAAATTTGAGTTTTAGCATGCTCATTTCCTATTTCAAAGTTTTGGTAACACACAAATGTTTATCTATGAAATATTTTATGCTATTAATTTAATACCTCCTAAATAATTAAGAAATGAATGCCTCCTAAATAATTCAGTTGATGAAGAATTTAAATTAAGTTAATTACTCTACTTGGAGTTATTCTTAAATTAATTATGATGTCTTATTTGTTTTTGAGTTATTATCTTCATTAAGAATTAATTTGATTTAGTTACTTTTAAAAAATAATTAAAGCAAAATGATTTATTTATATTTTCCTATTTGTCTTTGAAGTTAATTAAAAGTTAATCAATTGAGCCTAAGTTAATTTGCTGAGATGGTTAGGTTAATCCACTTGAACTAATCTCATTGGTCCATATATAGTGCTTCTTGACCTACTTATAAGATGCAACATTTTAATACTTATCAATTGTTCTCATCTTAAACTTAAGATTGTTTTAAACAATATAGTTACTTACCTACCACCTGTCACATCATGCTTCAACATATTGACCTTTGTGTCCCATCCTTTAATGCATTCACCTGGTTGCTTTTTTAAACAATCCACGAGCACACAAGAAGGAAAAAGGGAATAGAGCTAAAGGATTTGGAGCTATGATGAATAAAAATTCAAGAGATGATTAACTAAGTCTAAGGTATTACGAGGTAGATCCAATTAATTCTTTATTTTTTGTGATGCTTTAAACTTATGGAAAAAGTATAAAGCTAAATAATTAAGTTGTTTGAATTTGTAGGATATTAAATTAAATAAAGTAGAGGTGTGAAATTAAGTTGGAAAAACACATTGTTAATTGTGAACTGTGTAGGAAAAAATTATGAAACTTCTTTGGGATGACCCCTTAGAAGCCTAATTTATAAGAAGAAAGAATTTTTCTCAAGATAAAATGTATTTAGAGAGTTACGAATTAATTAGTGAGTATAGGTTATCGAAATGAACAAGAAGACCTGGTTGAAAATTGTTGAATCTAGGATCCCGAGATTGTTTTGGTGATCACAAATTTGTGAGGAAACTTAGTCAGTACTAATGAACTTGTTGAAATGATCTTTGAAAGAAAGGATTTTTATGTTTAGAGAATGATAGGTCGACCGATCTTGAAGAACGGACGACCTATGCACATAAAAGACATAAAGAAAAAATCCTATGTGTGCATCGGTCGTCCAAAGGATGCTAAGTGGTCGATCGATGTGAAGAACAAAGACTAAAGAAGTAAAGTAAAGTGCTGAGCGGTCGACCAAAGGTGTTGAGTGGATGATCGAAGATAAGGTTGAATAGGAGAGGTCGTCCGGTAAAGAACATTAGGTGACCGATGGTTCTACATCAATAGTACAAAGGTTGAAGAACAGGCGGTCCAACAAGAAGTGGACGCCAAATGATGAGAATTAGCCAGAGTGATGATATGGCTAAAGAAGCAACGGTCGCCCGAAGATGAAGAGCGGATGACCATAGAGCTTAAGGAAGAAGACAATGGTCGTCCAAGGGTTTCAGAGTGAAGACAGTGGACGATCGAGAGATTGTCGATGTTGAAGTGGACGTCCAAAGGCCCATGAGATGAAGCAATGGACGACCAAAGGAATAATAGAAGGAAGATCGGTCGATCGAAGACGGAGTGTGGACGACCGATGGATATCAGACAAAGACAAAGGTCGTCCAAGGTCTTGATGTGAAGACAAGTGGAAGTCCAGAAGTTTGTAAGGTCTGAGGTGAATTGAAGATCGGACGACCGCAGGATAAGCGGACGACCAATAAGGAGATAGAGATCGTCTGAGGGCTGAAGAGACAAAGCAACAATCCACTAGACCATCTGACAGAAGGAACAATGGACGTCCAAGGAATTTGATGAGTTGTTAGAGGACGTTCGAAGAATGTCAGAAGGAAGAAAGGACGTCCGAGGATCTCAGTGGAAATGAGCGGGTGTCCGAAGAATGTCAGGAGAAGATTTGGTGGACGTCCGAGGATCTCATTAGAAAATGAGCGGACGACCAAAGTGCTGAGTGAAGAGGAAGTGGACGTCCGAGGATTTCAGTGAAGAATGAACGAACACCCTAAGTACCCAGAGAAGAAGTGGACGTCCGAAGGATTCAGAGAGAATTAGCGGACGACCACAAAAGTGTCAAAGGTTTTAGCACAAGTCAAGTTGGTCGACCAAAGATGAAGTGCGGGCGACCGAAGGATCTTGACAGAGGTCTTCAACTCAAGGAGTGGACGTCCGAGGGATTAATGTTCAATTAGTGGGCGACCAAAGAAGAGTTGAAGATGGTACAAGTCAAGTCGGTCGACCGAAGATGAAGAGCGAGCGACCGAAGGAGCTTGACAGATGATTTCAACTCAAGAGCGGACGTCCGAGGGATTGGTGTTCAATCAGCGGGCGACCAGAGATGAGTTGATGTTGGTACAAGGTCAAGTCGGGCAACCGCAGATGAAGAGCGGATGACCGAAGGAGCTTGATAGGTGCCTTCACTCGAGAGTGGACGTCTGAGAAGATTTGTGTGCAATCAGCGGACGACCAAAGATGAGGTTAAGTTGGAACAAGTTAAGATCGGTCGCCCGATGATGAAGCACAGACGACCGAAGGAGCTTGACAGAAGTCTTCAACTGAAGAATGGACGTCTGAGAAGATTGGTGTGCAATCAGTGGACGACCAGAGACAAGTTTCTATACATTCAAGAATTATCTCATTTCGATATGAATATATTAATCGGAGACAATTCTATTAACTTTTTGTACATTCAAGAATTATCTCATTTCGATATCTATTCAAAAAGTTATATGCAAAATACTGAAGGTCTATAAGTTTAAGGTAAAATTATATGCACTGAATTTACATTAATATTTGTCCTTCTTTCCATCTAATTTATATTGAGAAATTAATAGATGAAATGTAGATAACTTTCTCAGCTTTCCAAAGAATCAAGAATCACATCAATCGGATATCGATGCAAAGAGTTATGATCGAAAGAGTGCAAGCCTTTCAAGTTGACTCATGAAAAGTGGTCGACCGGTACAGAGGAGCGGTCGACTGCTCCAAGTGTAACGACTATATTTTGGTAGAACGGTCGATCGATAATATGGAGCGTTCGACCGTTGACGCACAGAATAGTCCCAACAACTAGTTTTTTTCATGTCAAATCCATTGAAAAAAATGTGCAACGTCCATATTGAAGAAAGGAGACTATAAAAGAAGTCCAAAGGTAAAAAATGAAGGCAAGTCTTCAAAGGAAACATAAGCATCAAAGGGAAATCAAGTTTAGAAGCCTCTTGAGCTCAATTTGTTGAATCTTCTCTTTTCTCTCTTATTTTTGAGTGTGAAGTTGTTTTAGAGTGATTGTAAGAGAGTATATTCTTTTGTTCTTGTTAAGAGGTTGAAAGCTCCATTGTAAGAGAGGTTCACACGTAGCATCTTGAGCGAAGAAAAGTGTGAGATTGAGCTTTCTTGGAAGAGAGGTGTGTCTTACCTCTCGAAGCGGAGAAAAGACAGTGTGGTGTAAAGGGATCCCTAGTTGAAAGAAGTGCTAGAGGATCTCCGACGGTCTTCAGGTCAAGAAGTTGGAGCGGGGACGTAGGCCAAATTGGGACCGAACCTCATCAACAACTTGATCTGTATCTTGAGTTTGCATTTCTCTCTTACTTGCTTTTCTTATCATCTTGCATTCTCATATCATTATTGCACTAGTTCTTCTTTTAGAACTTATTATTTGAGCTTTGCGATAAATTGATTATGAGCTTCCGTGTTTTTATTGTGGGATTTAAAGTTTTAGCACCAATTCA
>LTAE01004750.1:0-10324 GCA_001647135.1 Pontederia paniculata | reverse complement strand
TGGCGGATGACCGAAGGAGCTTGACTGAGGGAAAGGCTTCGGCACTTGAAGCTGCGGACGCCCGGAGGTGAGTGGTGGACGACCGAAGCACCAGGCGGCAGTTCAAGTGGGGGACTTCACCGAAGGAGCGGTCAACCAAGGCTGGAGCAGCGGGTGACCCAAGGAGTAGGTGAAGGTACTATACTTGCATTAACGGCTAGTTTTCTGTGAGAGAGAATTAGGTCTTTAGTGCAGAGAATAAATGTAATCCCAAGAGTCTTGGGAAGCAACTTTGGCCAAATTTGTAAACATCAAGAGTGCTTAGAGCGGAGCCATAGTTCCCCTTGTGAGAAGGGTCCAAGCGATCTTGAGCAATTACATGTAAGAGGTTGTCTCCTTGCCTCAGTGCAAAGAAAGGAGAAGCTGTAAGGGAGTCTTCGCCCTTTGAAGAAGGAAGTAGTGATCTCCGAAGATCTCGTGGGAGAAGATCGGAGCGGGAACGTAGGCCAAGAGTTCGTCCGAACCTCGATAACAAGCTTAAGGGGAGTCATCATGTGGCGACTAGCGAAGAAGGGCAGAAGAGTGGATGACGAAGAGAGACAAGAGCAATTATCATGTTGTTTTTTCTTTAAAGATTTGATTTCTTTTTTTTTATCTCAGAAGTAACTATATGGTTTGCTGAAAAAAAAATTGTTTGTATATCATTAGTGATGTTCCTAGATTGAAAGTAACATGAAATTGCTCAGCTGCTTTCTTTGGATATATAGTAGGCATGGCTGCACGATGAATTTAGTTTCTACTATTAAGTTTTTTCCTT
This sequence comes from Pontederia paniculata, assembly GCA_001647135.1. NCBI lineage: Eukaryota > Viridiplantae > Streptophyta > Magnoliopsida > Commelinales > Pontederiaceae > Pontederia > Pontederia paniculata. The sequence goes on along the minus strand of LTAE01004750.1, from coordinate 9,528 downwards.
GTTTTTGCTGTATGACTTGTTACAATAGTTGTGTTTTGGAAAGTTTGATCTCTTTGTTTTTTCGTACAGTTAGATATATGTATATATATGTTGATAGGCAAACATCTAAAATTATTATGATTAACATGCATGCTTGCTTTTGGAACTAAGGAAGTATGCCTATTGAAATGGCTGACTCTTCCTTTTCAAGTTTATTAGTTAAACAATGTTTGCCTATTAGTTTATCTAGGCAGAGATAATGAGGTTGGGTTCTGTTGTTGCTTTTAGGACAAAGGTTTTCCACCCCAATATTAACAACAACGAGAACATTTGCCTTGACATTATGAAGGACCAATGGAGCCCTGCTTTAATCATTTCCAAGATCATCGAATTCATTACATGAACTATTATTTAATGGACTTGGAACTTTATGATTGAATGTAATCCGTAAAGACAATGAGATCTAGAACTTTGAATATGTAATATGTAAAGACAAGCTTTGAAAATATTTTTTTCTTTTTTTCTTCCTAATTTATTTTTTTGAATAACATCTAGTGACAATCATCATTATATTCATGCAGTGGAGGCATTTGGCTATCATATGTGCGAGGGATCTCAAAGCTTGTACAAGGCTCCATTTGAGGACCATTTAGGTACCAAAATCATGAATATCATGTAAAGGCATCACTTAATTTTACTGCAGGGCGCCAAAACTACTCCTCTTATTGCAATTAATGCTAGAATCCTAACATTGTAACATGTGGTTTTCTTTCTATTGATTTGTTCTTATAATTTCAGCGTGTCTAAGTCTATTAATGTAGTATTTTAAGGTACTGAAGTAGTTTAAAGGTGACCATTATATAGTCTGATTTTTTTCTCTAGTTTTCTATTCTATGCTTTCATATTTCCATGTTAATTCAAAATTAATTGCCATACTCCAGGAATTTTGTTGGAATCTCTAAAGGAGACTACTTAATAGCCCTTTTTGCAAGCTGAAATCTTAGATAACTTGTTACTATTTTAGTTTTTAAATATATTAATGATACTAATCACTTATCTTTTACTTAGAGTTTATTTTATTGTTTTAAATTCAGCAAGGTATTAAATGTGTCCTTTATTTAAACAAATCTTAATACTACTAATTGATTATAGTGTCCCATTTTTGTAGGTTTAACAATGGCGTCACAATATATAAGTGGAACTCAAATTAGAAGTGCAGATACTCTATCAAATTTACAAGGGGCTTCTTCCCATGATTTTCAACAACCACAATGTCCACAATCGCCATCGTAGCTAAGCCACTAGAAGGTCCAAAAGTGATAACTTTAGAAAAAGAACAAGAGGTAATAAAAAGCAAATCATCTAGACCTCCATCCATTGCTTGGACTCATTTTAAAAGGAGAAAAAGATAGAGCTATTTGTATTTATTGTCAAAAGTCTTATGCTATTGGCAATCACGGAACTAATCATGGAACTTTAAACCTATTAAAGCATGCAAATAGTTGTGACAAAAATCTAGAAAGAGGCCTTGATAAAAAGCAAAAAATCATTGCTATTGGCAAGCAATATGAGGATGATCCTAACACTTGTGTTAGTTTGAAACTTGTTGATTTTAATCAACGAATATCAAGATTAGCACTTGCCAAGATAATTGTTGTTGATGAACTTTCATTCCAGTTTTTTGAAAATCAAGGCTTTAAAGATTTCATTGCTAAAATTCAATCAAACCTTCAAATTCATTCTCATATCACTGTTGCTAGAGATTGTATGCAATTGTTTGTGCTGGAGAAACATAAATAAAGAAATGTTTTTCCGAGAATCAACAAATGATTTTTTTGACAACAGATACTTGAGCTTCAATTTAGAATTGAATTATATGTGTATTATTGCTCATTACATAGATGACATGTGAGAATTGCACAAGAAGATATTAAGTTTTGATTTGATCGATGATCACAAAAGTGATACCATAGGAAAAGAATTGGAGACATGCTTGAAGGCTTGGGAAATTTTGAAAAAAGGTTGTGTTACAGTGGATAATGCAAGTTCTAATAAGCCAGCTATTGCTTATTTGGTTGATAGCATGAATGATTGGGGTGATGCTACATTTCTCAATGGAGAGTTAACGCATATGAGATGTAATACCCATATTTTAGATATAATTATTTGTGAAGGAATGAATATAATAAATATATCAATAAAAATGTTGAGGACTACATGCAAGTATGTTAAATCTTCTTCGAATATAATTGCTGCTTTGAATATGTGCATACAGATGGCAAATATAACTTGAAGTAGGAAGGTGATAATGGATGTAATCACTAGGTGGAACTCCACTTACTTAATGTTAGAAGTTGCAAAAAAAATTGAAAAGACTTTTAAGCAAATTGAGCATGATGGGTCATATATAATGTACTTTAAGGAGAATAAAGAACTCCCACCCACGAGTGAAGATTGGACTCATGTTCGAGTGCTTGTGAACCTTTTGAAGGTGTTCTATGATGCCACACTTTCATTTTCAGGATCACTGCATGTTACATATAATTCTTTTTTTCACAATTTCATTGATATTCAAAAGCAATTGAAAAAGTGAGCACAAATCGATGACACAGTGATACGAACAATGACAATGAAAATGTGATTGAAGTTTAATGAATATTGGGACAATGATAAGATGTTGAATAATTTATCATTTATTGTTGCTTTTCTTGATCCTCATTATAAGTTGGAATATATTGAGTTTTGTTTTACTCGTATCTATAATGGACTTAGAAGTAAAGAAATGTTGCAAAAATTAAAGATGTATATCCATATGTTGTTTGAGCAGTATTAAGTTTTAACTCCTCTGAATATGAGTGATTCTAGTTGCTTAATGTCTATGATTGATTCAACATCTAATGCTAGTAAGGATGATGCTGATTGGGAAGATAAATTTAGATTCAAGGTTAGAAAAAAAGCAAAGTGTAAGTAAAAAAGAGTGAATTAGATAGACATATCAAGGATGATGTTGAGGAAAATATTGATGGATTTGAGCTTTTGAAGTGGTGGAAAACAAAATCAGCAAACTATTATGTTCTTTGCAATATGATTATATATATATTGGTCGTTCTTGTGTCTATTGTGTCATCTAAGAGTGCAATTAGCACTAGAGGTCGAGTTATTGACCCTTACATAGTAGCTTACTTCCTACCACTGTTGAGCCTTTGATTTGCACTCAAAATCGATTAAAACTCCTACAAAGTTAACTGATCTTCGAGCAGAAATTGATGAAGTGGAGAAGATTGAAAAAGGTAACATGATTAATTATTTATTTTTTTTACTTATATATTTTAGCTTCCCTAATTCATTTTCATTATGCTATTTCTTACTGTAGGATTGCTTGGATCAAAGGAGAATGAATTATGTAGTTAACTACATTTTCTGTAAGTGATATAAACTCAAGGTAAAATAAATGTTAAATGTCATTTACAATTAGTCATGTATCATTTTGTTAAGTAATTTTTATCATTTTTTAATTCTTACAGGAAATTCTATAGTTGGCTAAAGACTCTTACTTGATGCCATTTTTGTATTTTGGAATGATTTTGACCACTTGGTTGCTTACTTAATACCACTTTTTATATTTATTTTTGGAATGATTATTGGATTGGGTTGACACTAGAGTCATTCTCGCCATCATCAAAAGGTATGACAATAACATCAAAAGCTTCCTTAACTTTCTTTTGTTTTTTTCTTTATGTTCTTAATTGTGTGTTTGTCACCATTTCTTAGGATTATAGGCAAGTTTCATCCAATCTAAGCATCTAGCAACGACTCTCATGGTGTTGGTGAACGGTGAGCAATGGTCAAAAGGTGAAGTATATTGCATAGTAGTATGCTAATTCTCTTGAGAAGCTATTTCCCAAAGTTTCATAATGCTCAGCCCAAATTATCATAGTGTGATATTCTTTTTGGGTGTAATGTGATGATGCTTAAGTAATCTAGATTTATTTGAATTCTGAAATGTATATGCAAATGATGCAAATAATTTCACATGCTTTAGTTTTTGAAAAAAATATTTATTTAGTAAATTACTTAGTTATTAATCTATTAGCTCATAAGTCACCACTTGCATTTTCTTTTGCATTTTTGAATTATTAGCATTAAAATGTATTAAATTGGAAACATTGGAAATTGATCTGGTGACCTGTGAACCCATCCAAACCAGAGTTGGGAGGTTCGGGGTTGGATCAGATTTTGCCATCAAAATTGACACAACTCAACCAAACCTGACCTGACCAAATATGATCGGGTTTATGGTCAGGTCGGGCCCGAGCCGACCCGACCAGTGAACATGCCTATGTCCTAATATCTTAAAGAAAGAGAAGGAAAAATACATCCATCACAAGAAGAAGGCACTTCGTGTCACTTGAGATGTTAGTGAAGAGGAGGCTAGCGAAGACTTAAATACCCTATCCAAAATAGAAGAGGAAGTATACTTTTTGTCTGATGGCAGATACTCAATAGGTAATATCAGACTATTCCTCAACTAATGATAATGACTCAAGTTTTTGTAACGACTCCAAACACTCGAGTATGGACCATCACAATTGACACATAATCAATAATAGACTCATCCATGTAATATAATTTGCAATTCTAAGATTTGAACTTCACATATATCGTAATAAATGAAACAACAACTCACAAAATATTTGAAGATTAATATAAATGGAAATCAAAACAATGGTGCATAATTCATTCTTATTAACTCATATCAATTCATAATCTCCAATAATTAATTTGGAAAGTAAGTATTCATAAGACAAATAATCCAAAATTTTAGAATTTGTCATGAAATAGATAATTAATAGTAATTAAGATAAATTAGCTAGTTGACCAATTAATCTAACTACACTTTTTGCCATATTGACACATAGTGAAAGATTTATTTTTATTTTTCACCAAATACTATGATATTGGATATGTTTAACATATATTAATTTTAGATTTTTTTACCTTGAGAGTTATTTATAAAAAATCTTATTCATGCTTTTTAGTGTTCAAACTATAAATATAATAACTGATATGTTACACTTGTTTTCCTGTTAACTTCCTCTAAAAGTATGATTTTGGGATTATTCCACTTGGATTGGAACCTTAGTTCTATAAGATTTCAGACCTCTAAGTTTTTATTTTCAAGTACACGATCTATAGTGTAGTTTTTGTAGGATCTAGATGGCACCAAGAGGGGGAGGGGGTGAATTGGTGTATTAAACTTTTTTGACAATTTCTAAAATGATTAGTTATATTAGCGGAAGCATACAAATGCAAATCTAAAGAAGAAGAACAGAAAGAACAAACAAACAAATAATGGTTTGTTGACGAGGTTCTACTGAACTCCTAGCCTACGTCCCCGCTCCGGTCTTCTCGAACTCGAGACCTCCGGAAATCACTAAACTCCTTCTTCAAAGAGAGAATGCTCCCTTACAACTTCTCCTTTCTTTCTCAGAGGACAAGGAGACAACTTCTTACAAGTTCACTCTTGAACTCACACTTCCTTCTATCCTGGATTCGACACTCGAATACTCAGAAGGAGGAACTAAGGTTTTTTCACTCAAGCTCTCGGTAGCTAATTTTTCCAAAGTTACTTCCCAAAACTCTTGAGATTACAATATATACTCTGCACAAACGACCTAATCTGTCACTTAGAAAACTAGTCGTTAATTCAAGTACAGTACCCTTCACCTACCCCTCGGTCACCCGCTGCTCCTGCCTCGGTCGACCGCTGCTCTGGTGAAGTCTCACTTGAACTGCCGTCTGGTGCTCCGGTCATCCACCGTTCACCCTCGGACATCCGCCGTTCAAAGTTCGAAGCCTTTGTTCCTAAGTCAAGCTCCTTCGGTCATCCGCCAGGCCGACCGATCTTGACTTGATTCACTTCTTCAACTTGTCTCTGGTCGTCCGCTGATTGCACACCAATCTTCTCGGACGTCCACTCTTCAGTTGAAGACTTTTGTCAAGCTCCTTCGGTCATCCGCGCTTCATCTTCGGTCGATCAATCTCGACTTCTTCCAACTTCAACTCATATTTGGTCGACCGCTGATTGCACACCAATCTTCTCGAATGTCCACTCTCGAGTGAAGTCACCTGTCAAGCTCCTTCGGTCATTCGCTCTTCATCTGCGGTCCCCCGACTTGACCTTGTACCAACATCAACTTATCTCTGGTCGCCCGCTGATTGAACACCAATCCCTCAGACGTCCGCTCTTGAGTTGAAATCAACTATCAAGCTCCTTCGGTCGCTCGCTCGCTCTTCATCTTCGATCGAACGACTTGACTTGTACCATCTTCAACTCTTCTCTGGTCGCCCGCTAATTGAACACCAATCCCTCGGACGTCCACTCCTTGAGTTGAGATCTTTGTCAAGATCCTTTGATCGCCCGCACTTCATCTTCGGTCGATCGACTTGACTTGTGCTAACACCTTTGACACCCCTGTGGTCGTCCGCTGATTCTCCCTGGATCCTTTGGACGTCCACTTCTTCTTCTCTGGGTACTTAGGGCGTCCGCTCATTCTTCACTAAGATCCTCAAACGTCTGCTTCCTCTTCACTCAGCACTTTGGCCGTCTGGTCATTTCCCAATGAGATCCTCGGACGTCCGCCAAATCTTCTCCTGACATTCTTCGGACGCCCGCTCATTTCCACTAAGATCCTCGGACGTCCTTTCTTCCTTTTGACATTCTTCGGACGTCCTCTGGCAACTCATCACATTCCTTGGATGTCCATTGTTCCTTCTGTCAGATGTTTTGCTCGACCGTTGCTTTGTTTCTTCAGCCCTCGGTCGACCTCTATCTTCTCATCGGTCGTTCGATCTTCAGTTCACCTCAGACCTGACAAACTTCTGGACGTCCACTTGTCTTCACATCAAGACCTTGGATGACCTTTGTCTTCGTCTGATATCCATCGATCGTCCACACTCCATCTTTGGTCGATCGATCTTCCTTCTATCATTCCTTTGGTCGTCCACTGCTTCATCTCATGAGCCTTCGGACGTCCACTTCAACATCGATAATCTCCCGATCGTCCATTGTCTTCACTCTAAAACCCTTGGACGACCATTATCTCCTTCCTTCAGCTCTACGGTCGTTCGCTCTTCATCTTCGGGCGACCATTACTTCTTTAGCCATATCATCACTCTGGCTAATTCTCATCATTGGACATCCACTTCTTCTTGAACCGTCTGTTCTTCAACCTTTGTACTGTTGATGTAGAACCATCGATCACCCAATGTTCTTTACCGGACGACCTCTCCTGTTCAACCTTGTCTTCGATCATCCACTCAACACCTTTGGTCGACCGCTCAGTACTTTACTTCACTTCTTTAGTCTTTGTTCTTCACATCGATCGACCACTTAGCATCCTTTGGGCGACCGCTGCACACATAGGAATTTTCCTTTATGTCTTTTATGTGCATAGGTCGTCTGTTCTTCAAGATCGGTCGACCTATCATTCTCTGAACATAAAAATCCTGTCTTTCAAAGATCATTTCGTACTGACTAAGTTCTCTCACAAATTTGTGATCACCAAAATAATCTAGGGATCCTAGATTCAACAATCTCCCTCTTTTTGATGATTACAAATTTATGAGGAGTGAACTTAGGGTTAATTATAAACATAAAACTCATATAGAAATTTAACTAACCAGAAATGCTCCCCCTTAATCATATATTTCATATCTTCAGACATTTCTCTTCTTAACTCATGCATATACTCAAGACATGTAAATCAGACATGTTCAACAATTTGTTTTAACACTTTACACTTTGAAACATACTTTATAAAGAATAATTGCACAACAAATTTGTATAAGAGAACAGTCATTTCATTTATGAAATCAAAATATCATACAAGGAGAAACATCATTCATTACAAACATTCAGATTCAAAGCTTTCATACACATAAATCAATATACATTTACTCGTTCAGACTCAAGATGTTTTGGTTACAACAAAAAGTTTGCAATACAACTTTATCTATCTAAGTCTCCTGGTCCTTATCCTTCTTCTTTCTCTTAGATGAAGAAGAACTTGTTGATGTCCCAGCTATGCCCTTAGTGATCCTAGCTGTTTCATTTACTATCTTGCTCACAACTTCTTCCATCAAGATGTTGATATTTTCATCTTGCTAAGCCACCAGGTCTTGAAGCTCATCCTCTATCTCATCTTTCATAGTTGCTGCTTCAGTAGTAGTCCGGCCACTTTGCATCTCAATGACTGCTTGTTCAGCTAGTACTTCAATGTTTGTGTGGCCAACTTCTTCCTCTTGTGCAGCTGCTGCAATTTGAAGGTCAATATCTTGATTAGCAGCTTTTCTCTGTCAGCAACTGCTCCTGGTTCTGTGTCACCAGGCTCATTCACTTGCCTTTGATCTTCATCATCCTCAGGAGTTTCCCTGTTTTCCTCCTCTTGAACTCTTCTAGAATGGGTTCAAGTCTCTCCTCTGCTATGTGCTTAGATGCAGGTTGTTCACTCATCAGATTAGTCTCTCCCACTTTGTAATTATCAAAAGGAGGTTGTGCAGCAGGCTCATAGCCAGCTGCTCGCATGAAACCATCCATAACTTCCCAACGTCGACAGGCTTAATTATGATGAGCATGAAAATTTTTACTGACTTCAGCACCCTCGAACTGCTCTTCTTCCACTTTCTTTATCAACTCGAGTACTTGACTCAATTGACCGGACACTGTGCTGAGTTGGGTTGACATAATGTCCACTTTGGTGCACATAGAGGTCCAATCTTCTCTACTTGGAGGCCATGCAACTGAGAAGGAAGAAGTGCAAGTTGCAGTGGGAAGATCTCTTTGTGGCTGAGTAGGTTGTGGGAGTGGAGTTGCAGCTGTGGACGAATCTCTAGGAGGTTCAGATGATTGAGATACAAGATCCTAGTGCTCAAAGGTGGAAGGAAATTCAGTCGGTTAAGAAGTGTCTTTCGTGAGTTCTTTTCTGGTCAATGTCACTAAAGAGATCTTGTCATTCTTGGTAGGGAGAATGATCTCTTCATTAACAGCAAACCTGAATCTAAGGATTTTGCGAACCATGAAGGTGATGAGATTTCCATGATATAGACGAGCACCCTTAGTCCATTTAGAGTGTACCTTCTCTTTGGTTTTAATTAACTGATATATGAGAAGGGTTCCTAGAAAAATTCTAGGAGCTTCAGGATCGACAAGGTTTGCAAGTAACAACTAAGTCAAGGAGATTTACTCCTGTGTAGTGACCAGCCCTAGGAAGAACTATGTGGGTGATGATGTGATGAACAACTTTCATGATAGGGGATAGATACTTATGGAAAGTTCCTTAAACAAATGTATCTACTTGTCCTCCACTCGTAGCTAGTGCAGCTTGGGTTTGGTTATATGTGGTGTGAGACCAATGCATTGGAGCAAGTTTGATATGGGGGAACTCGGAGTGTCAAGGATTTCATTCAGTTTGAACTTTGTTATGGAGAAATGTTTGCCGTGTAGGTAGGATTTGATTTCTTCATATGTGTCATCATAGGTGAGATTGA
>LTAE01004749.1:42283-58352 GCA_001647135.1 Pontederia paniculata | reverse complement strand
GACTGATCCTGGACGTCTGCAGATTCCCTCCTGGAACCTCGGACGCCCATTGTCTGCTCCAGACAGTCTCCGGACGTCCACTGACCACCTGTCAGTATCCTCGGACGTCCACACCATCTTCCGTTGTCAGTCCACCTGGTCGACCGCTCTGTCCTCTTCTGACTTTGGACGACCTCTGACAGACTTCTTCGGTCGTCCGCCAATCCTGCGGTCGACCCCACTTCAGCCTCCATGGCTCCATCAGCTGACAGAATCCTGGTCGCCCACTTGTCTTCACTACAAGCCTCCGGACGTCCATTATCTTCGCCTGATGTCCTCTGGTCGCCCGCTCTCAACCTGCGGTCGACCACTCTTACACTGCCTTCTGCTTCGGGCGTCCACTGTCTCCTCCTGAGCCCTCTGGACGTCCACTCTTTAGCCTGGCAGTCTTTTGATCATCTACCGTCTCCTCCTGAGCCCTCCGGACGACCGCTTCCCAACTTTGTATAGGAAGTTGTGTTGTTGGGGTCGCCCATTCATCAATCATCGGGCGATCTCCTCATTTCAGCCCTTTCTTCCGGTCGTCCTCTCTTCGTCTCTGATCGACCGGTCTTCCTCTGATCTCCCACTGTTCTTCATTACCGGTCGTCCTCTTTTATCTTCGGTCGACCGTCTGTGCCTCCTCCTCCATATACACTCTGGTCGACCTCTTCATATCTTTGGTCGACCGTTTGTGCTTTGTTGCTGCTCATATGAATTCCCCCTCTGATACTGGTCGACCGCTTATATCCTTAGGACGCCCACTGCACACATATGGTTCCTCATGATATATATTACGTGTGCAGTGGTCGTCCATTCCTTTAGCTCAGGTCGACCACTGTACTGAACTTAAATATCTCCTGCTACAGAAATCAGCTCAAACAAGTTCATTAGTACAGGCTAAGTTCACTTACAAATTTGTGATCATTCAAAACATTCTCGGGATCCTAGATTCAACAATTGGATTCAAAGCTCAAGTAATGACTTCAAGTTCAATTTACATAGTAACTAATTTGATCAGAATTCATTTCTTTTGTTTTACCCTAATATTACTAATCAGTTATGTCTAATCCCTTGATGGGCGAATCAAACAATCATGTAAGTTTTTTTTTCTTATAACTTTTGCATCTTTATCCTGGAAAGTGATTTTACAGTAAAAACATTTACTTGTAATTGCTTTTACACCCAACTATAATCCTTAATATTGCATAAAAACATAATCTCTGAGGATATCAACATCTTCATCCCCTCCTTCCTTGCCCATTCTGTCGAGGTCGGGGCTTGGTGAGTGAGTGAGTTGTGGAGGTGGTGAAGGGTCCAAGAGCTCTTGAGAGAAATTTGTAAGAGGTTTTCTCTTTGTCCTCGTGCAAGAAATGAGAAGTTGTAAGGGAGCCTTCGCCCTTGAAGAATGATATAGTGATCTCCGGAGATCTCGTGGGAGAAGACCGGAGCAGGGACGTAGGCCAAGAGTTCGGCCGAACAAGATTGAAAAGAAGGAGATTAAGGATGGAGGGGAATATGTAAAATAGCTATAAATAATATGAAGGTGAAAAGAGCATTGTAAATAACAACAATCCACTTGTAACGCTCCCATAAGCCGCTCTAAACACTTATTTGGATAGTCCTTGAAGACGTTACTCATGCTTAATTGTGACTTCGCTTTGACTCTTTTTGTGGGCTACAACTTATACATATATGCAAAAATTAACACTAAATGTAAATAAGCTTTTTCATGTAGAAGACTTTAACTAAAATAAAGATTAAGTCTGAACATCAACTAAACTTAATATCAAGATATCTAAAAGTCTAACTATTACATCATTATTGAATATTTTTTTGGGTACCCGCTCGAGGCTCCCGGTATCCAGAGCTACTAGCACCTGACTAATCCAGAGTCGAGATAAAGAGCATAACGGTATTCCTCTGGCCAAATTGGTGACTCTGAGGCTCGAAATCGGGGCTACTAGCTTCCGGTCCCTCAACCAGGGGCACATCCTTGCTAATCAAGTGTGTCAACCAAACTTGGTTTGAGTATTTGAAACTAAACAAACTTGGTCCACGCCATGTGCAACAACTATCTTCTTCGTGAACCTCCTTCACTCATCATTTTCTTGCATTTATAATAATTTTCAGATAATTTTTCAGAAGTAGGCAACATACTCTTGATACTGCAAATCATTCTGTCAAAACACTTCTCACTCATATTATATTTAGACTTCAAATTTATGAATTGTGAAACATAAAATAACACATTTTGTATCTCGCAACCATTCTAAAGAGACTCGTTTGCATTTTTTAAAATATTATAAAATTTTGAAGGAGAAGGATTAGGAGTTCTCTTTGTTCGTTCTCTCCATAAAACATAGCACCAACTTCTGCATCTCGCACCTTATCAATATATGGATTTGTCGAAGTTTTCATAAAATTGTCTTGATTACTTGAACTTTCATCTTTCCAATATTCTTCACCGTGCAAAGTCCAAGTGAAATCAATCCACCCGAAAACTCTTTCGATATAAATTCATCTCGACATTATATCTTAGTTTAAATTTCTTATTCTTATAATTATCACATGGACAACGAATGCGACCAAGAGAATCGGCTACACCACGTTCTTCATATGTAAATTTTAAAAATTTATCAACTTTGTCCTTAAATTTTTCACAAACATAACTCTTATCATCTTTCCAATGAAAAATCTAACTTTGATCAGGTCTCATTATACTACATAAATATGAACGAAACTTAATTAAATATGAGATGAATATAACAAACATAATAAATTGAACTAAATATAATTACAATTGAACTGAACATAATTATAATTGAACTAAATATGATTATAAATAAAAAAATATAATCAATAAGGAGAACGCGCAGTGAGGAGGGCGGCTCACAGTAGTAAGGAGGCTTCCCTCCTCACAAACAGTGAGGAGGGCGGCGGCCGCCCTCCTCACAGCGGCGATGAGGAAGGCGACCAGTGAGGAGGGTAGTGAGGGCGGAGGAGGGAGAGTGTGCATTATCGGCAGCGAGTGGGCAAGCGGGCACGGGCGGCGGGCGGACGGCGAGCGAGGGTGGACGATGAGCGCGGGCGACGGGTAGAAGAAAAGCGAGCACAACAAAAAAATATTGAGGCGAAGGGATTTTTTAGGGCACGGGAATTAGCGATAGATATTTTGTCGCTAAATCATCGTCAATTCGGTCGCCATTAGCGACGAAACCTTTCTGTCGCCAATGCTATCGCTTGTTTGTCGTACTTTTTATTTTCTTTTAAAAAATGCCAATTAAACTTGTCGCTAAGTTGTCGTTAATTGTCGCCAATAGCGACGGATTAGCGACAAGTGTTTTTGTCGCTAATCGTTTGTCGCTAGTCCATCGTATTCTTATAGTGTAATATCTAAAAGTATGGAGCCACTATGACTTCAACTTCACATGGAAAGTGGGGAGAAATAAAAATTAAAGAAACAAAATTGGATTATGATCATATTTCGAGTTGGCAGAACCAAATTATCTAAGACAATTTTTGAGGTTAATGTTAAAATAATTATAAAAAAATTAACGTCTTTGTATCTATAAAAGTAAGTTTACAGAAAATTATCGGATATTTGACTACCAGAAATTTTAAAATGATATAAAATTATGATTTACAACAAAGTATAGCCTTTCGCCGAGTATTTTTCATGAATAGTTTCATAACTTTGTTCGGATCTCACATTGAATAATTAAATTTAACTTAAAAGAAATTAATTCCAAACCTTTATAATATGTTACGGTATCCCATATTTTTCAATTTTCACTCAATGTGGTAAAAACTGCACTAAAAAATAGTATTGACGTGAATTTTAAATATATTTATTTTCATAAGTGTTCAATAAAGGTGAAACATTCTCCATATATTTCACAATGAATCATCAACTTTTAAATATGTGGTTCATGTTCAAACAATCTAAAATTGTATTTTATTTCATATTAGTTAGGTAGTTGTAGGTTATTTTAATTTGAACTATAGATTTAAAAGTTGAAGATAAATTATATAGATACTTCACAATAAAACATATAAAGGGATGTTTCACTTCTATTAAATTCTTTTCATAAATAATTTTGTAATTTTAGTTTATAATTGAATGGTTCTTAACTTTACGGATTATTCATATAAGTTTTCTTTACATATGAATATTGGTGTTCTACTTTTTTCTATCCACATGGCTAACATATAAGAATAATTTAGGTAATTTGGGAACCGGTATTTCATTGTACAATAGTACATACATGATACATTTTAATATGTATTCGTGAAAATAGTCAAAGCACGATTAATATCGTTCTCTTGTACCCTAAAAAATGGTTCTTACCAACTTTACGACAAGAATGGAGGTCATCAACAATTAGAGCATGGAGAGAGCGAGGTCATCAACGAAGAAGTGAACATAGTATGGATGAGCATTCTTTTCTCTTCTTCTCCAATGATTTTTATTTTTATGTTTGAGCTTCTTTCAACATTGCAATTCTTTGTCAATATTTATGTTTAAGTCAATGTGTAGATAGGCCTCCTAAAAAGAAATATGCACAAGGAAAGAGCAATAGACCGGACCAAACCACAAAAATGAAGCTAACAAACTTTGTTTAGGATGGTTATATATATATATATATATATATATATATAATGAAGGTGAAACATTACTTATGAAACAAAATATGATTTTATGTGATCTTAATATGAATCACATATTTAAAAATTAATGATTAATCATATGAGTGTTTCAATGTAAAACACCATGGACGATGTTCACCTTCATTGAACTCATATATATGTATATATATATATAAGAAAATTAAGATTGATAATGTATGTTGACAAATTTTCCAATATAAATGTTATTAATAACTAAGTATTCAATTTGTTATTATATACATATTGTCTTTTCATAAGTTTATTAACTAATATATAGGGCATGTATTCTATAATAAAAATAGAAGTTTGAAATTATAATATTTAATGTAACAAATATATTTTTTTATTGAAATATTAAAATTTAATCTTTGAACAATAGCTAATTATCAAAATAGATTTATGATAGTAGTTGCATAAAAAAAATATTTTGTGATAATTGAAACCCTCAACTTCGTGCTATCCACCAGCAAATTATCAAAATAGATTATGATAATATTTTGTGATAATTGAACCCCTCAACTTCATGCTATCCACCCACCCGAATAATTAAATAATCTAGTTATTTTTTCAACACTTAATTTATTTATCTACTTCATATACTATATAAATGTCATGAAGATAGAAAGTTGACAAATGAGACTTTCGATGAAATATTGTAAAGTTAAGAAACTATTCAGTTACAAATTAAATTCTGATGATGAATAAGAAAAAAAGAAATGAAAGAGTCATAGAACTTCACAAGAAAATAATAATATTTAAATTTTATGTTAACATTGTCTTTGGTTTTCTCGCTTATAAGTAAAGAAGACATTCGATGAATAAATCAAAAAATCATTTATAGAAATTACTCAATTTTCGTTCATGGTAGTATGGTAATAAAAAATATTTTTTTTCGGATTAAGAAAACCCTTGACAATGGAACATTTTTTTTGGATTTTCAAATAAAAACCAGCAAAAAAAATACTGAACAAAGCGGCCTTCGACGATACGACCATGCCACGTTTTAACGAGTCGAGCCGGTACAACATTTAACAAGTCGAAAATTTATCGGGTTTGGCAAAGAGAAGTTTACTAGATCGATGAGAAGGTCTGAGATTATTGACTTATAATTATTTTGAATGAAAGATTTTGTTTATCTACAGCTTATTGATGGATACGAGCGTCGGCCCGGCCCGGACACGACAATCGTGTCGTGGCCGGGCCAGGCCGTGCCGTGCCGGCCCATTCAAATTTTGGGTCCGATACAGAGATCGGAACTGTTCGAGACGGCACGCTCAACCCATTTTTTAAAATTCCGGCCCGACCCGCTTGAATGTATGGTCTAAATAGTTAGTCCATGATATGTATTAAATAAAAGCAAAATTATAGAAAACTTGAAAGGAGCTAGGAGTTGAATCCGACATCATAACATTAATATAAATCAGTTAACCACTAAAAGAAATGACACAATTGTGTTATTTTCACAATATTTTTTATATTTATTGATTGCAATTACTATTATATATGTATATATATACTTTCAACTTGGGGGGCCACCGTATATATATATGATGACTTTCAATGGTACTATAGGTTTTCTTTTATAATAAAAAATAGAAATTAGTAATTTATAAGGTGACAATAAAGACATCAAAATCATATGTAGATGTACTCTCACCGTCATACGTTATATAATATTATATAAAATATTATATCACTATATATAATAATTATAATGTACTAAAATTAATATAATATAATAATATATGAGTATAATACTAATATATAATTATATAATAACTACATAGTCATGAGCTATAACACTATAAACATAAGTAATAAGTTATATAAAAAAAACTATAATGCCTATACGTCATATTTTATAACTTATTAATATTTTATATGAAAACTAATAAGAAACAAACTATAAACTATGATATCATACACTTATATAAATTTATAATTTTACTCTTATATAGATTATAAATTGAATAATTTATATACTTAATTATGTAAGTATTTATAATTCGCTCTTATATCTTAATAGATTAAAATTTAAAAATAATTAAGATATTAATTTTTAAAAAAAATGACGATCCGTCCGACACGATCCGGACTGACACGATCAAAATTGTAATTGACCAGGCCGGACCAACGAAGTAGTATTTTTGATACGACACGACATGATAATATAGCATCACAATACGAGCACACTCAAAAACAAATTTTAAGCACGGGCAAGAGCAAGCGCGAAAGTCCATCTCTACTATAGCTATTATACTATAAAAATAATTAATTACAACATTTTCTAAATTTAACCAAATTATATTTTCACTATAACATTAAAAACATCTAACGAAGATTAACTAGTAAATTAATTTTTCTTTCTTGAACAAGAATATTTTTCTTTTAAAAAAATAAATTCAGTGTAATATTATTAAAATATATAATAAAACAGTGTATTTACCACGAGATAATCCGTCATCTAGTTAACAACAATAGAAAGCCCATTGCAAAAGAAAACAGCATAAGCACTAACCATCAAAATGTTAACATGGTCATAATAGAAACATAACAAACTAATTAGTAAATCCAAATTACTTTACTACTCCTTATCAAAGTCTACTACCAGTTAAACTTTCACTTGGGAAAAAATATCAATTTTCTCCTGCCTTCTGCTTTTTTGGCATCCGGTAACCACCAACAACACAAGCGTGATCCCTTTCAAAAGGTTCTAATGTAACCTGTTCTTGCGGCTTGAACTGCTCAGCCTGCAACTTCTTGACCTCTTGGGCAAAAACAGCCTCAGCAGGTACAGTTGAGTCGATGCAGTTTGCCTGTAAATTTTCAACGTATGATCAAATGCCATGAAGATCAACTCTTGAGGTTCGGTATTCGTAGAGTAATAGTTAGAGGTACTAACTAAATAGAACTAGAAAAGTCGGAAAAATCAGGTATACCTTAATTGATATCACAAAATGTCCACCATTTTTCAAGAAGTATGATGCATTCAGAGCCAATATCCTTGCCTTCAGAAGATGTAAAAGCAAGTGATGTAACAGAAACATGATAAGTGATAGCAAAATGCTAGATATGTATAGATGACAAATTAGAATTGCTGCAAGAAATGTATAAATGATCAACGTTCAGAATCTTTTACAAAAATAAAGAAATATTTATGCCTGAAAACCTGGAAGTTTTATGCATCAAAATGGTACAAAAGGATCATGCTTTTTTAAAAAGAAGAGAAATGTTTAAGCCTGCAATCTTGAAGTTTTAAGTATCAAATTGGTACAAGATGATGCTAGAAGGAAAAAGTATCATTGACAAGCAAAAAGAACTCATTGTGATGCATATAGCAGAGATGGTAAAATTCAGTGAGTTCAGTGGGCATATATACCATCATATGTTAGGCAAAAAGATAAAAATATGAAATTTGATTATAAACTTTACTCTGTTATATTGTTATTTAGGGTCCATAGACAACCAAATTTCTTTTTACTCTTTAATAGCTTAGGAAGGCCCCCATATAGAAATATCAAAATGAGGACTTCAACGTTAGCAAAAACAGTCAGAATAAATATAAGAGACAAGACAGAAGGAAAAACAAAGATCAGTCAAATGAAAACTTGATGATTCAGAAAATTATATTAGGCTTAAATACTAATGTCTGAAATCAAGAAATCACTTTCATAGCTCCATTAAATACAATTAATCAATAATCTGATTTATTAAGTTGCATAGAAAAGTGACAAGAAAAAAATCAAATTTAAGGGAATAATATATTTAAGGACATCAACCAAAAGAAAGAAATCAAGATTCAAAAGAATACCTTGTAAAAGATTCTAATTTTTATATAACCAGCAATATTGGTGACAAATTATACAATAATGAGGAAAATGTTATGATCTTGCCATTAACATCTATCTATCTGTGCTTCAAGTTTACCGCAAAAAATGAAGCTTAAATACAATAGTTTAAAACCACAGAAGAGAGAACAATCAAAGAGCGAAAGAAAATTTGAGCAGGAAAATCTTGAAAATGAAACAGAAAATAAAAAATATGAGAAACAAACAATAGTATGAATCAGAATCTCGATTTTGCATCATCCATTGTGATGTCCTGAAGGGGAATCCGAGTTAATTCATCACATACTCAGTATTAAGGAAACAAAGCACTGCTTTCTTAACTGATATAGTTGGTATCTGAAACAATAAAAGTAAAAAAAATCATGGAAAGGAAAATGTGAGTTCAAAATACTAAACCAATCAAGAAAAGAGGAAACAATCACTACAAATGAAATATTTGCATCAGAAACTCAGTTTTGCATCATCCAAATGTGATGTCCTGAAGGGGAATCCGAGTTAATTCATCATATGCTTAGTATCAAGGAAATAAAGAATTTTTTAATGCATCCAAAAATTTCATAGTAATGTACAACACCTGAAATGAAGTGTATTTAGACCACAAAGATATGTCATGCCGAAAAATGGTTGCCTTGGAAGGAATCGAGAAAACAAAACAGAATGAGAAAAAAAGATTATCATTTTAATCCAAACAAAATGATGTTTAATAGAGAAAAGTAATCACTTTTAGTAACATATAATATACATATGCTAAAGCATCAAATAGATAAATTCAAGCAGTAAAGCATCATGAGTTATACCTGATCAGGCTGTGCAACATCTGAAAAGATGACATCAACCATGCCTACTAACATACGATATCTAGTAGGATGTCTAGCATCTTCAATAATTGGAATAACATTGGTTCTTTTCTTTGCCATGTTGACAAGATCCCTACCACTTCTATGTGAAAATTCAACAGCATAGACTACTCCAGTCTGCAAGGTAACATAGATATAAGATTCCCATGGAAATTGGTCAACAGACAAATAACCATAAGTCCAGAAGAAATGAATGCCTACAGGTCCAACAACGTCAGAAACATGAGATACACTAGTTCCTGAAGCAGCACCTAGGTACAGCACTCGAGCTCCAGGGGCCTATAAACAAAATTATGATCATTCAGAAGTAGACCAAAATATTTTAGACACATTAGTTGCATGTATACTTTGGCTGGTTATCAGTAAGGCATAATGTCAATATAAGTGCAGAAATATACAACAAATGAAGATGGTCAGAATAATATCCATGAGAAAGAACAAGATTTCTTTTATAAGTACAAAGAAACTAATTTGTTACATAATAAAAAACAGTGACAATTTTAGTTTCAGATAATATGAGATAAAAATAAACAAAAACAAATTACTATATAGAATATATGATGTATAACATACCATTTAAGCCTTATATTATGAAACTTAAAGTGCAAAATAAGACTGCCTAATATGAAAGGAGGTGGATAAACAATAGAAAACACATGACATAGTAAAGCAGAGAACAATATATCGAGAAGGAAAACAAAAATATATGTTTACACAGAACAGTATACATCCGTTTCATCTCAAACTTCAATCATAATCAATCGAATCAGTTTCTTAAAAGAAATAACTTTAAGACAACATTATCATGTTTTAACACCCAATGAAGAGCTGAAAATGTGTAGCACATTAGAAGTTGTTTGCAACAAAAAAATGATATCCACTTACAATCCAAACGTTGTCAAGGCCACCAATGACAGCTGCAGCCAACTTAGAGCGGAAAGGATTCCAGACCCTGTATTCAACCTTTGTTCCATCCTCATTCTTCAAAAGTTAAAAAGGGCACCCAATTTTAGGATCATTCATAAACATAAATACCCAAACTTTATTAAGTGTCAATAAAATCATAAACCTGAACAGCGACGCGCTTCTCTCCATAGACAGACTCTCCGGGAACCAGATTCTTCGTAACGAGAACTTCTTCTTTGCCGGTGGCAACGAACATTCCGTCGAACCTGTGAGGCCCGACGACGACCCTGCTTCCACCCTTCATCCCACCTCTTCCTCCACCTCCACGTCCCCTGCCTCCTCCTCTACCACCGCCACGACCACGTCCGCCTCGGCCCCCATCGCCCCCTCTCCCTCCGCCTCCTCCTCTTCCCCTTCCGCGACCGCCAAAACCACCATCACTCCGGCCCCTGAAGCCGCCGCCGCCACCACGCCCACCACCTAAATCATTTAAGCAAGCACGCATATCAACAATTCAAAGATCGAAACTTTTAACATCTGAACAACAAAACGCATCATCTACACCCCAGAAACCCTCGTATGCATAGAATCAAACGAACAACCAAAATCAGGAAAAGAAGACTCGAGTTCAGGAGACTGCAAAGGTAAAGTACTACCTCTCGGAGGCCTCATTGCTGCGGGTCGATTAGGGATCACAGTTAGGGGTTTTGGGAGGCAAAGAAGCAAAAGGATGGAGATTGCTTAGGAAGGGGGAAATGCGGCTTCGTATGGAATTTTATAGGCACGGGGAAGAAGCTTCAGGGTTTAGAGTTTTGAAGAGGTCTATTAGGCTTCGCGAGCTGACGGCTACCTGTTGGGCCTTCTCGGCCCTTTTGGAGTTGGGCTGGTAAAATTATTCCAAACTTTTCTTGGTGAATGCAAAGGAATAAATAAACTTTGTTAAGCCTAATCAAAGTATAAAAATAAAGATATGTTAGTTGAGTACACATGCATAAATCTTGTTGAAAGAAAAGTCACGTGCCAATAATAATAATAATAGTTTAGATTTATGATTCATTGTCTAAATGAGTTGCGCCGTAATATAAAATGTTGCATATATATATATGAAATTTATTTGATATATGGAATTATCATGGGAATCTGTTGCAAAGCCTGTCATTGCATCTTTTAATAAAATGAGTTCAATCTATTCATTATTAATACAAAGGAGTTGCTCATACTTCAACGAATCACAATAATCCAAGATAAATAAAATTTCATCAGAGATTAATACAGAGTATACAAAAATATTAATGTTAATTAAATACAAATGCACAAATCTATTGATTGTACAATAAATTTGTGGTTTTTAAAATTTTAGCATTTAATGAACAATATATTTTCTTATTTGCTCATAGGTATACCTAAAAAATTAGACGCAATAATCATCATTTTATCGATATAATATAAACGTAAAATATATTACTAAAATATAATTGAATTACATAAATCTTCACATGATTTAATAATAACATCATTGACAATTGTGTGGTGACAAAAATTGCATAAGATATATGTTGTTGGTCTTAACTTTTTTCCAATATATCAAAAGATTACCGCTTCATGAGTTCCTGACTGTTTTTTTATTTCCAATAAATTCTTAATAATGACTAAATCGTTATTTTTTTTCATTTTTCTCAATAATAGTATAACATATTTTCAATGATTAAATGAATGTTGGAGATAATCAAACAATCAAAGTGAATGAGACAATTAAAAATAAAATTATCAAAATTGAGATCTTAATGATAAGATCAATAATCATTATATTGGATCGAGTATCGTGATATTTTATCTATAAATAAAATTTGTTTTTCAAATAAATATGTATTTAAATATGCATGTATCCAATGATTTGTTAAATATGTATTCATGTTTTATTTACATTTATTAATTCTCGTCACTTCAAAAAAGTTATATGCTTAAAAACAAGGTCCTATAAATATAACACAATATATTATGACTATAATTTATATTTTATATTAAAATATATATTTAAATATATGTCCATTAAATATATATATATATATATCCAATCATTTTTTTAATATTTCTATTTTTTATCACATTATTTTTCACTTGTTTATTCTGTAAAAATAAATTTTAAAAAATGTGATGTAATGTATTATCGTTATAATATTTTTTTTTAAAACAAAGTATGAAAAACTAGAAAAAAATATTTAAGCTAGTTGAATCAATAGGATCATCCTAGAAATTTGATCCTTAATTAAAATCGAGATATTGACTATTAATAGGATCGTAACATCGTGCGATCTTATAATTAAAATCACAATATTCACAATCATGATTAAAAGTACAAAATTTCAATTATATATTTATTAAATAAATATATTTTTTGTAATTAATTAAATTAGACTAAAATTGTCGAGTGTTGAAGTAATTAGTTCATCTAATTTAATAAGCCTTGCAATATGATCGAATAAAAAAATTTATTTCTCCACAATTAAATATCAATATTTTACTCTGTCAGAAAGAAAGTATACTTTGGCCAAAAATGGTCTCCACAAAACACTGAAACTGATTTAAAGAGGAAATAAAGTTCATCGAAGATAAAAAAAACATTGAATGTAATAAAAATGAATTTAAATTTTATAAATATCAGTTTTTAAGGGGAAAAAACGTCTAAGGAAACATTTTTTCTTTAAGCATTGGATTGAAACAAATCTCTGAGTTTGGAAATTCTAGAGATAAAACAAACAAAATCATATATTACCGATTTTGTGGGGGGAGGGCGAATCAAAGTTCACATGCAAGTTTTCGGAAAAAAACTCATGCACTTGTACGAAGGAAAAAATAAAGACTAATACATATTTGGACGTAAAGGGGCTAATACATTTTTTGGTCCCTCCATATTTTATCCTTTTTCTAATCTTAATCCGTTAATCCGTTCAATTTTTTTATGCAAATCAATTTCCTCATTGAATGTTAAAAACAATGGGACAAAATATTTTTTTATTAAAGAATATATTTATCATGTACCATATATAAATATATATATATAAGATTTACGACTGCAAATAATTTAACCACCTTTTACTACAATCGTGGATCTTTGATCCAACGGCTCATAAAAAAAATCTCAAATTATTCTTTAAAAAGAGGGGACAACAATATTTTATCATATATATTTTTTATGTTATCATAAAATATCTCAACTTTTATATTTATGATTGATAAAAGAATTATAAATAAAAAAATTTAGAACTCTAGTTTTTTTATTCTTTCAAATTTTACCGTGACTAATGAAAATACAAATTTATAAGACATAATAAACATAAGATATCTTTTATCAGTTTATTTATATAAAAAAGTTAATTTTTTAAATATTTTTTACAATTTAAAAGATTGATGAGCTCTTTTCGAATGTTAAAAGAAATAAATACTAAGTGTTTTAATATTTTCTTCAATAATATTAGTTACTAAAATCATAATTATTATTTAAATTCTTATTTTTAAAGTTAATTATGTGTTGGCCCCCCCTAATATTTTGTTCTGGTTCCGTCCCTGTATCTTGTTTATCATAAAATATTAAATTTATGATGAATATAAAATATTTTTAAAAATAATTTATTATAACTTATTAAATTTATCATATATTTAATGTTTTTATAATTAATAAGATAAGTAATAAAATGCTAATTATTTAAGTAGGTAAGACATATATATATAGTGTGTATGTATTTATGTATAAAGGTGATATCCGTTAGAGAGATGGTGGTGGTATTATTGGCAACTTGGCATGTCGCTCTCAACAAGCCACATGGGCACAATTTGTTCTCGGAACTTTATTTTATTTCCAAAAGAAGAGCCAAGAAAAACGGGCATGGCGTCCTTGTCGTACTATTCTTTGGGTTGTGGCTCGGCCTCGTTATGGGCCCGTTTGCTACGCCCAAACGCTTTGTGCCGTCAATTACGGACCATGACTCATAAATCATCATATAGCCTAGTCACGAGTAAGGATGATCCACTTTAATATTATTTAAAAATGCGATCCACCACCAATTTAATATTCTTTAAATATATAAGAAAAGTATATATCTATAAGGAGAATAATGTGGCGTGTTCAAGATTTTTCCAAAAATACTTTCCTTGTAAAAATAAAATTATATATTTATAAAGTAAATCAATAATTTAGTAAA
Source organism: Pontederia paniculata (assembly GCA_001647135.1). Taxonomy (NCBI): domain Eukaryota; kingdom Viridiplantae; phylum Streptophyta; class Magnoliopsida; order Commelinales; family Pontederiaceae; genus Pontederia; species Pontederia paniculata. Next base: position 43,853 of record LTAE01004749.1, on the reverse strand, counting down.
GTCAAAGAGAGGATATCCTATCAACTAACTTGTTTGGACCTACGATAATATGCTCATAATTTTTGTTTTACTTCACAGTCGAGATACGAGAATTTCGTGTTCTTGTCACCGCCGCTAAAATCTATCCCACCCGGAGTGAGAGGTGATTGTTTGGAAGCGCACAAAACGAAATTTATAAGAGTTGGATAACTTAAAAAACAACTTTGATACTTGAAAATAGTTATAAAATATATTTAATAATTATTATTTGAATTATGTATGATTTATTTTTAGAAAAATATAATATATTATTAGTTTCTTAATTACTATTTTATTACAAGTGAAAGATAGACAAAATATAAAATTATATTCCAAAAATGAAGATGTTCCTATTTTTTTAAAAAATATAGATATTTAATACTTATTATCTGTAAATATTTCTTAAAAATATATTTTACTATTATTTTCATGAATTCAATGTAGGTGCTACCTACTTAAACTTAAATAAGTAGCACCTTACTACTTATTTTACTAACTGTAAGATGTTAAATATACGATAGATCTAACAACTTATAATAAATTATTTAAGAAAGATAAAATTTTATATTTATCATAAATCTAACATTTTATGATGGATATAATAAGTAGTACAGTGCTACCTACTTAAGTAAGTAGCATCTTCAGTTTTTTTTATTTTCATAAATATTTGTTCCTAAGACACAAAAAATGTAATAACTATTTCAAAAGAACACTAAAGCAATAAAATATAAGATTCAATTTATTATAATTTTCGGAATTATTTTTCCTAAACAAGTATATATTCATAAACAGACGTTTAATACCATTATTATAAAAAAAATCCAAACTCAATTAAACTAAGTAAACTTGGGAATTGATAAAAAAACTAATTTGCATAGTTATTACTTTAAGTTTCTTTTAGATATTTATAAAATTCAATATTTTGTTATTTTTTTAAATTACTTTTTCCTTAGAAGAGAAAATTTATATAAAATTATTACTAAAGTACTAACTTAAGTAATTTAAAATAATTTAAAGTTTTAATTTATTATTGATTTTGTAATTATGTTTACCTGAAAATATAAAAAAAATACATTTATATAAATCACATAACAATTGTTTTAAAAGGAGTCGCTACTCAAAGGAATTTTGGCAAATAAACTTGATATAAAAATAAATTCAAGTTATTGTTTTTAATTATCAGTTAAATGTTTTTATTCTAGTTTATTATTATTGGAATTGATTAAATCCTATAAAATTAAATTAAATAAATAAATTATTTTTTTAAAAAAATCAAGTGTGTTAAAAAATTTAGATGTTAAATTTGTAATTAAATTCTCTGAAAAATAAAAAAATATAAATAAATACATAATAACCATTTTAAAAAAGCCGTAGCTCAAGTAATTAAGAATAATTGGCAATAAAAATAATAGAGAAACTAATCCACGTAGTTATAATTTTAATTATTTGTTATATATTTTTAAAAATATATTATTATTATTATTATTATTATTATTATTATTATTATTATTATTATTATTATTATTATTATTATTATTATTATTATTATTAT
>LTAE01004749.1:0-42263 GCA_001647135.1 Pontederia paniculata | reverse complement strand
TTTTTTTCAACTTATAAGTAATTATCTAACAACTTATAAGTAAATATTTTTAGTTACCAAACATGGAGATATTCTAAAAATTACTTATAAGTAGTTTTAACCTACTTATAAGCTTAGCCAAACAGGCCCTAAGTAGTACACTAAACTTATTTATTTATTTGGAAATAAGAAAACCAATATTATTAATATTTAGAAAAATATGTAGATGTCTATGGAAATGTAAATTGTACTATATTGACAAATTGAGGCAAATGTTATAAAATATATAATTAAAGAAGATTAAAAAAATTCAAGTCTTATTTGTTCCATTATTTTTTTTGTCGAATATTGATTTGTACTATTTAATTATTCAAATAATTTGAAATATTAATATTGATTAATAAAATATTATTAAATTAAATTGTTCTATTTGACCATTGTTGTGTTTATAAGTCACAATTTTTTTTATATTTAAGCATCTTATTCTCTTCTAATATTTTATTCGAATAATTCATTTTACTTTTTTATTTTAATATGTTTACTTAATTTAAGTTTTCATTTCGTCCTTACTTGTAACTCTCTTTGATCTTTTGATACTCATTGCTTAGATTTGTATTTCTTATTTGACTTATTATTTTTTAGTTTTTTATATATTATGTATGTTTTAAATTTTACATTTAAATTTATGTTTTTTGCCATAATTCTATTTCTTATCAATCTTTATTTATCATATTTCCTATTTCTTTATTTTATGCATAATTGAAATTCTAATTAGTTAATTAAAGTGATTAATTTTTACTTTTTATATTAGTTATCTATATGATTTTAAGCTTTTATATAAAAAAATATTATATAGTTTTTCTGTCGTCCAAATATTATATAATATATTTTCTAATTAATGTGTGGGATTGCATGTCATACATTGCAAATAACTTTCACCATTAATTTTCAAGTTAAGTCACCGTAGCGCTTGAAATATCAACTACAGTAAAAAAGTGACAAGAAAAACTTATTTTAAGTTACTTTACAACAAATCAAACTTGCTCTTATAATAGGAGTATTCACCGGATCGAATAACAACGATGAATTTGATAATTCGAATCGATCTAACCTCAATTGTGTTGTATCAAATTGTTGATAGAGACAGATTCGAATCAATTCGATCACTTTTGAACCAAATGCGAATTTTAACTTTTCAAACCCGGTTCAATCATATCTAATCTGATGATTCGAATATTTATATTTTTATTAAATTTTAAACAATTTATTGTTAATAAAAGATTTATATTACTTTAAAATTAAAATATATTAAAAAGTATATTTGATATTATTAAAAAGCATTACAAACATGTGAAAAAAACATGTTTCTTCTTAAAGATATAGTTAATATAAATATTATAAAAAAATAATAAATTAAAGTTTTAATCTAATAAATTAATGATCTGATCTGATTTAATGAAAATCGAGTTGAATTAAATTTAATAATTAATTTATTATTAATCAGATTTAATCTAATTCAATTAAAATTAATTAAGTTGTGTCATAGTTAAAATTAGGTAAGATCAAATTCGACCCATGAATAGTATCAGTCGACATAAAGCCATATCATTTTGGCTTCGATGTCAAGAGATCCATATTTGTATGCCTCCGTGCCGACATATTGGTAGATAAAGTGTTATAAGAAATCATATAAAAATATAATATAATAACAATTAATTAGTTGCGGTGAAGTAAACAAATAAAAAAAAAGGTTTTTTGATAAAAAAAAATGTTGACATTATTTTTTATTAATAATATAGTAATATGTTATGAAGATAAAATGCTTAATGGAGAACATCAAAATGAATGAAGGTATCACAAATTGACGATTGGAACTTGCATTCTCAAATAAGATAAAAATGATTGGTTGATTTGTGATCATAATGAATTAAAATTATATTTTTTTTATCAAAATCCACTAAAAACTTTTTTTCTTTCGGCCACTATACCAACTATTAGGTTGAACCAAAATACTAAAAGTGAGGAAAATCGAAAAGATCAAATTATGTATCGGTATTGGTTTTGGGTGGGAAGGGTGAGGAGGTGAGGGATTGCAAGTTCATGTATAAGTTTTCGAAAATATAATAATGGACTTGCATCGAACATTTGTAGTAGAGCTCTGACGATATAAAAAAAAAGATCCCCTGTAACACATTTTGGATCCTCCCTATTTATATTTTTAAGTTTATTTCATTTCTTTTTTTTCTTGGGAAAATCCGTTTTCCTAATCAATTATTGAAAATAATGTGGAAACATATTTTTTTTTTAAAAAATAAGTTTATTGTTATTATGTACAAGAATTCAATTAAATATTTTAAATATATGTATATAACACACACACACACATATATATATATATATATATATATATATATATATATATGAATAAAGAGTTTGTAATACACAATATGTACCAAATATTTTTATGTAAATTAATTTGATCAATGTTTATTTATATAAAAAATGTCAATAATTTTTATACATGTTATATATTATTTTTTCATATACATATTGAGGAGTAATTTGTTGTTGTAAAATTATTTTGTAACAAAAAATGAGCCAATAAATTACGTATGCAAGTATGTGGTGTTGTCCGTTAGAGATGTTGTGTTGTTGGCACGTTGCTATCAACAAGCCACGTGAGTCATATAGCCCTTAGTTTGGGTTCGGATTCTTTGGAACTTTATTCTCGTGTAGTCGCATGGCATCCATCAAGAGCCAAAAAAACGGACTTGGAGTCCTTTGTCGAGTGAGTTGATGATAATTCGCGTCGTGTAGAGAGAGAGAGAGAGGGAGAGTATGGGCAATGAACCATTTTGGCTGCATTTGATGATCATCACAAGTTGTAAAAAGAAAACATGAGCACGAAGCATGCGACGTACGATACCATATGAGTGCAATTAAAATTCGACAAATCCAATAAAATTTGGTTGGTCTATAATTGCAGTGTTTATGAGTTTTTTTTTCTTTCTCATCATTAAAGTACTCACCTATAAATAATTCTGGATGATGATTATAAATAAAACAATTAAAGAATATAAAAAATAAATTATTCTTATTTAAATATCAAATTAAACAAATATTAATAATATCAACCACAAAAAGGTATCCTTTTCCAACTTGTTTTTTCATAATTTCTGAAAATACAACTACTTTTTTTGTTTTCTCAAAAAGTTAAAAAATAGTCTTGTGAAATGTAGATAAAAGCAACTAAGCTTTTTTCCACCATTTGGATGATTTCCAAACCAAGATTGAGATACCATTGATATATGGAAAAGCAAACCTCACATGACATATTCAAATGTGCATAGTGTACTTTAGAAAGATTAGAAAAATATCAAATTCTTTTTCGTATGACCCAATCTAATTATAATGTGATCATATAATATTTTTTTTAGATTAAAAGTTATCTATTGATAAGCAAATCATAATTGTCCGAATGTAAAATTCCTTGGAGGCCTGTAGGGGACCTTCCTCTCAAAAAATATCTACTAGCGCTATTGTTGTTAAGACCAGACCAAACCGGACGGACCGCCAATCGGGCGACAACACGGCTCACCATCACCCTCAAAACCGAATTCAAAGTTGGACCGGGTTAGACCGTTTTGAACCGGTCCGAACCAGTCAAAGCCGGTCAAGAATCATTTTGAACCGCGATTTTTCCAAACTAGTCGGTTCACTAAGAAAAAAATTAAAAAAATAAAAAAAAATTAGTAAAGGTAAACAATAAAGTAACCATATGTTCTTTAATAGTCGATCATGAATTTGGTGATTGTTTAAGCGACTGAAGCTCGCAGGCGAAAGTTCATGGACGGTCCGCCGATTGATCTCCTTCAAGGTATGTTGTTCTTCTCTGATGACGACGAGCGACTGCATGGGTGCGACGATGAGCAACTGCTCCAGCACGCGCGTGTCGCTATTCCTCTAGTCCAATGTTGACGTGCTTGTTAGTTCGAACAATGACTTTCCTATATTATAGTTATGCACTTAATAATATTTTGAATTAGCATTATCAATGTTACTTGATAGTCACATTGGTTATATTATTTTATTACAATCCGGTTCGATCGAATTGTTCGATCGGTTTGACCGGTCCAACCTGAACCGGAAGCATTTCTGGGTCATTGTTCGGTCCGGTCCTGACAACATTGACTAGCGCGGCGCGCCCTTCGGATCCCAAAAAGTTTGCAGACTTATTGACTTCCTGAAAAATATGTTTATATTCAAACTTCCTCAAAAAAAAAATGAGATTCGAGATGTCCCATACTATGCTTTTGACTCTCCAAGGGCATCGCAACCTCTTGTTCACCAAGTTCACCACCTTCATGGAGATGGACACCTCATAGACCTTTTGAATGTCATTCTGCTTGCATCTAAAGAGAATCCATCTAAATCCCCATAGTTTCACTTCGAGTACCGAATGAAAATGTCTATTTAGGATCTGCAAACGATCAAATAAACTTTGACCTGCCCCAACTTATAAATAACTATGATTTATATAATAATAAGATTTAATTATTTATTAAATATTTATAGAGATGTTGAGCACATCTTAATCTTTTAATACATAATTAATAATAAATTTTATAAGTCATGATTATTTATTAATTTTATGATTTATTATTAATTATATATTAGATGATTCAGATATGCTTAATACATCTATTAAGTACTTACGGGTTTATATATATTAATGTTATGTTATACAAATAATTGATCAATTAAATTTGTAAAATTAATGGATGCTTTTAATCAAGTTTGAACTTTAGCTAGGCCCCACCAAGATTTGGCCTCACCAAAGTCATGGGAGGGCTCACAAGATATATGGAAGTTAATACTCCAACCAACTACTGTTTCTTTAATTAATTTTATTTTATAACATTTCGAGCTTTTGTTTGGGGGAGACAAAAAAAAATGTAAATACCCTCTCTTGTTTGGGATTTGCCAGGTGCCGCTGCGTTGAGCTATTCCTGTATAATATTTAAACAAGTTGAAGATATATAATTAGAAATACATATACAGCATACGAGAATAACGAGCGTGTAGCAATTAGTAATTATAATTAAAAAAAACTACATGTCCGAACAAAAGAAGAAAAAAAGTATAGTACTTTCATTGAATAATTATCGTTTTTACCATTTGTTCTCTTTTTTTCTCCCAAATTGAGTTAAAATAAGGATGTATTTAATTTTGATTCAGATTACTATGCAATATCAATACGTTAGTATCAACTATATACGAGTATTGATGTCAAGGGTGTGTTTGGATTAAAGGAAAATAAGGATAGTGATAAGGAGGGTAAAAATTAATTTTATTTAATAATAATTTTTAAAGAAAATATTAAAACTAATATATATTTTTTCTAATTAATCAAATTTTATTATTTTTAAATTAAAGTTGAATGAAAAGTAAAGAATTTTATCTTTCACTCGTTTCTCTTATTACTTTTTCTTTCTCTTTCTTTCCTTTTCCTCCTCTATCTAAACATACCCTAATAAAAGGAATGATCAAATTAGCTACATTCAATTTTTTTCAATCAATGACATCTTTTTTAAATTTCATTTTTTAGGTCATGTGCTATGTTACGAAATAGAATTAAAATGTAAGGATATAAGAATGTTAATAATTTTGTATTCATTCAATTTTTTATTGTAAAAAATAATCACTATCTCAATAGTAAATGGTTAAAAATATATAAATATAAAGATATTATTATTTATATCGACTTAAATTTTTTAAGATTATTGATAGTGCATTTAATTTAACATAATATCATAATCAAATATTATTTATTTTTATTATTGATTTGAATTTTTAAAATTATTTATAACACACATAATTTAACATAAATTATTCGTGGAATGCTAAATATTCTTAGTCACGCTCATGCAACAAAAAATATTAGCATTTAAGAATCCTAATTTATTATTGTTAGTTCCAATATGTGAAGATGCTAACGATATGAATCCAAGTGGAGCGTTCATATAAGAATGTCGGTTAGTCAGATGTCATGTAATTCAAAGAAAATAATAATTAAATAATTTAAGATAAAAATGTTAAAACATATTATTATGTCATCATTATAAAATGCTTAAAGATGGCGACCAACTATCTAATTTAAAAAAATGCTTTAAATTTCGATTTTTTTTTAAATTTTAGAACTTATATGAGTAATTCAATGTTCATATGAATACAGAAAAAAATGATTAAAATATATTTTTTTAAAATTTAAATTCGAAATTATCAATTTTCATTCTTTGATAGCACATCTCGCTAATTAATTGTGCTAAAGAATTTTGATTCATATTCTTCTTTTTAAAATTTGAAGAAAAGAAACTCTCGGTCGAGTCTTCGTTTGAGAGTAAAAGATGGACAAATGAGATGTAAAAATGCCCCCACACGCTTTGGGCAATCCATCCTTATAAATGAAAATCATAATACCTTCGTCCCGTCCGCACTGACTCACTTTATTATGTTTTTGGAGTGAACATCGGCCCTATTCGGGACAAGAAAAAAAAAAAGTGAGAATTAAGAAGAATATTTTTTTTAATTTTTGTGAAAAAAATAAAAGTGAGATATTCTTTTGAAGATGTTCTAGTGAGATGTTTGAATGAATTAATTTGTATTGTTAATCGGTCGTCCGCACTCAACTTGTGATCGATCACTCATTTATATGTCTTCTATTTTGGTCGTCCACTGTCTCCACCCTGAGCCCTCTAGACGTCCACTCTCAACCTTGGTAGTCTACTGGTCATCCGTTCTTCAACCTCAGGCGATCACTCATCCGTTTGTCTTCTACTTTGGTCGTTCACTGTCTTCACTCTGAGCCCTCTGGACGTCCACTCTCAGTCTTGACAGTCTACTGATCGTCCGTTCTTCAACCTTGGGCGACCACTCATCCATCTGCTTTCTACTTTGGTCGTCCACTATCTCCACCCTGAGCCCTCTAGACGTCCACTCTCAACCTTGACAGTCTACTGATTGTCCCCTTTACATCTTCAGTCGATCGTTCATACTTCCGCACCTCTTCACATGTAAAGGGGATGACCACTGCACACATATTTAGTAGTGTCCGCCTTCGGTCGACTGCTTCATATGCTTAGGACGACCACTGCACATATGTAAAGGGGACGACCACTGTACACATGTTTAGTAAAATAAGTTTTGTGCAAAATTAGTGTAACAAAAAATTGTTCTTGTCATCAGCAAGAACAAATTATTCTTGTTTTAAGAATTAAAATAGATGGTTTCATCAACTTTAAGGTGGTTTCACAGTTTCACTTTTTAGTAGAATTAGGTTGTTCTTGGGGTGTTCGAGTAAAAAAGTTAGAATAAGAAGATTATTCTCCTCTAATTCCCATACCAAACAGACCCATCGGATCTCATTAACTATTTTTTAAAAATTGAATTATGTTTTCAGTTTTGCCCCAATTATATACAATATGATATATTGTATTATATTTATTATTCAATTATATTATATATTGCCATGGGAATAATGAACATATTGCACACTAGTAATAATAATTAGTAATCATAATTTAGAATGTCACATGTCTGAATAAAAGAAAAAAAAATATAATTATTTATTTGAACATTTCTGACGTGTTGTATACGTGCAAATATGTACAATAACTTTTTTCCTCCCAAATTGAGTTGAATCAGGATGTTTTTATTTTTTTATTAAGGCCTGGATGTTTTGTAAAATTTTACAAAGATTTTAAGATATTATAGAAACCTATTTTTTTCAAAAGTAGGTTACGTCGATTTATTTTTTGTTGTAAAAGAATTCTATAAGATGTTTGGAGATAGTTCAAATGCTGTAAAATTTCAAGTGACAAATTTTTAAAATTAATGCAAAATTATTTTTACTAAACCTTTTAAAAATTATGACAATATAATATTATATAATATTATAATATAATAAAATAAATACATAGTTATTTGGATGACCGCTATAAATCTACACAATCTATTTCTTTATTTTAATATAAATAGTACGTGGGTCCCACGTATTTGTTTGGAAGAGTCAACCATTCATTTTTTTCTCTTCGTCTCAACGCTATTGGAAAATAAAATTATATAGATTGAACTTAATAATTTTTTTATGACGTAATTAGACTAATACGTCGTATTTTTATTCGATCAAAATTTCATCCAAACACATAGCTATAATTTTTTTATAAAATAAAATAAAATAACTTAATTGTTTTAAATATAAAATTTTACGTTATTCCCAAATATCAATACATCGTATTAAGCACGAATCTTGATGCCTCCGTACTAAAATAAATAATCAAATTAGGTACAACATTTTTTTTCTCAAACGATTATGCAACTTTATGATTCATTTTTCTAGGCTTATGTGTTATATATAAACAAAGAAAAAATAAAGATATTATATATTTAAATATGTAATACTATTTTACTTCTTTTTATAAATATTTATTTTTCTCTTTTATTTTTTATATTAATCATTGATTTAACATCCTAAGATGAATAACATAGTATTACTTATTTAAATAGGTAACATCTTCATTTTAACGCTAAAAATAAAATTAAAAAAACAGGATTATCAAAGAAAAAGTGAATAATTTTGCATTCCATTCAATCTTTTGTAGTGAAAAAAATAACTATGTCGGTAGTAAAATTCATAATATACTAAATGAAATATATCACTCTGTCACGCTCATGCAACAAAATTTATTAGCATTTAAGAATGCTAATTTATTATTGTGAGGGCCAATATGTCAAGAGCGAGCAAACCTTCGTCATCCCCTCCCTATCCAAACTATTAAAGGGTATAAATCCAAGTGGAGAGTTCATTCAAGAATGCCGGTTAGTCAGATGCCATGTAATTCACATAAATTACATGATTTAACTTGAAAGATAACTAATTGGACAATACAATTAATTAATAAAATAAAATTACATGATTGGACAGTTTGTATCTCGAAGTTGATTTTTGAAGACACTAATTTAATCAAAATTTATCCTTTTCGATAGTAATAACCTTATGAATCTATATAAAAAAATATTTTTTTTTATCATAATTCATGATAACTTAATTAAGAGATAATATAAGCATTATATTATTCTTACCTCCATAAACTTATTATAATTAATTATTCAATTGGAACTTGCAATCTCAAATCATATATGATTTTTTTAAAATTTTTTCTCTCTCTTAAAATTAAGTATCATGTTCTGTCATAATTAATTAACCAATCAACCGCTTGATTAAATCACGAGGTACATATGTAACACCCCCAAATTCATACTCCACCACATGGCAGAATGCGAACTTGGAGATGCTATCAACTTACATCTTTGACTTTTCTTTTGATCAATCCACTGGAAAACATTATGAACATGTCAATGCGGAAGTTAATACTTCATGTGCAAATCGTCTCATCACGAATATCATCATGCTACCGTTGCGCAATCATCATTTATTTTATCTGTTTGTCTGCAAGATCAAAATGCAGGGAAGACAATTCTTATATGAGCTATGAAGTTCAATATGTAAAGGATAATAATTCAACAAGGTAAAATATGTATGAAAATATAAATAAAAGATAATATGTTATATCATATAATCATCTTTATAAAACATTGACTTTGTTTTCAATCATTTTATCTTTTCTTTTTCTTTCAGTTATAATCAATAATTCATTTGAGAAAATCGATGCCCTTTGATATGTTCCATCTTTCATCTTTCTTCTTTCCTTTCCAATCAATCATTTTCTATCGACACTTTAAATCAATCATTTTTAATTATGAATACATGAATATTCCAGCGATCCAGGGTTAATATAGCTAGCTAGGTCATGGGTCAACCCGAAACTCGTTAATAATAATAATAATAATAATAATAATAATAATAATAATAATAATAATAATAATAATAATAATAATAATAATAATAATAATAATAATAATAATAATTAAACTAAGAGAGAGAGAGCACTAATAAACCTCAAAGGATTAAAGTCTACTCTCTCTATCAATAACCGAGGACAACGATAACCCTTATAGTATTAAAGTTTGTCCTCTTACAATAACTCAGAACACCGATAATCTTTATAGTATTAAAGTTCGTCCTCAATAAACACATGGGAGGACACCAATAACTCTTATAGAATTAAAGTCTCTTCTCCAAGTCCGCAAGGACCTTCCTCTTCATGCATAATTTCAATAACACATTTACATCTTTTATCTTTCAATTACCTACAATGCTAAGTTCGCGTGAGAGTATAGTAATTCTACCTCAATCAAGTTCAATCAATCAATTGAACATTACATCAATCATCTCGGGACCCAGCCTACGTCGGATGCGACACAACCCGTGTTGTCCCCAGGTTAAGCGTGTCCAAAAGAAACACCGTCATTTCGATCGAATCTTTTAATCAAGAGATGCGGACCGTGTTAGGGTTAATACAACCGTTTTATCTATGTTTCCTCAGGCTCAATATTCTATCCGGGAAAAGGTTCTGCACGCGTCGAAGAGGGACACCGCTGTTTTGAGGCCTTATTAAGATTATGAGAATGTGACCAGTGTCTGAAGGCAAACGAACCATTTCATCTAGGGAAATGCGGTCGTGGTCGAAACGACGCACGTCGAATATTTCGCGGTCGTCCTCCTAGAGGACGCGGATCGTGTTCATATGAAAACGATCCATTTCCAACGTGTCTCACGCTGGTACCGGTAGATGTGGTCCGTGTCATGGGGAACACGACCTGTGTTCGATTTTTAATTATTCATTAAATCATTATCTTCTATAATATTTCTTTTACTATATCATACATATATGAAAATTCTAAAGTTGATCCTCCTAATTACATACCTCATTTTCATCGATCAATCCCATTTCTTCTTTGTCAAGCATGTGCGACGCGGTTCGTGTCCTACTCGGACACGGTCCATTTTCTCAGATCTTCATAGTGCTCCGTCGCGCGGTCTGTGTCCCTTCGTCAACGCGGTCTGCTTTCCTATGCAACACGGTTTGCATCCCTTATGTGTTGGTCCTCCGTGGACCGCGACGCCGAGAGAGAGAGAGAGAGAGAGAGAGAGAGAGAGAGAGAGAGAGAGATTCTTATGCTTTGAACTTGAGAGAGAAAATAATGAGGTGAGAGGACGGGTTGGGTCCTATTTATAGGAGAGAGAAAATCATCCCTATATGAAGTTTGAATACAATTAGGACTATCAAAGAATAGTTTTGTGCCTGATTTTGGATCAATCTATTATTTAAGAATTCCAAAGAATTCTCATGGAATATTCAGATTCCTGTGTTTGGTTGTGTCATATTTAGGAATGAGCTTAGTAAAATAATATTCCCGTAAAAATGAAGGTTTATAGGAATCTTATTCCCTCCAATACTTGTGTCAATCTAATATTGCTGGCTCAATGCTTATGTTTAAAGCAAACACATTTTTTCTTTAACTCGTCAAATAGACTAAACCAAACACCATAATCTTTCTTTCCAAGGAATATGATTAATATGAAATATAATCCTAGGAATTTAAATATTTCTATCAATGTTATAAAGTACGAGCCAAACACACTCTAAATAAATATTCCATATGATTAGGATTCCCAAATATTAGTTAACATAGGATTAGAATATTTAATTGATAAGAAAATATAATAATTTGACTTCAATTCAAATTCTTTTTGTAATCTTAACTAATTATATTTTTTCTTATCTTATCATATTTTTTATATATATATATATATATATAGTAAAAGTAATATTTTATTGTAAAATTATTTTTTAAAATTTTATTTTTAATAAATATAATTAGAAGTGAGCATGAATTTGACTCGATCCGATAAATGAGATCAACTTCACTTGATTAATCTCAAGTTAAAATATCTAATAATTTTATAATCCAAAACTTAATCCAAAGAATTTAAAATTATCATAATAATACAATAAATTTAATTAATATTAAAATTACTTATATTTTAATAATTTCAAGTCTTTTATCATTAATTGTATTTACTTTTATCAATACCATATTTTTTGTTTTAAAATATATTACTAATCACTAAAAAAACAATATATATAATAAATAATTTAATCTGATCCGACTCAGTTCAAAATTTTAAAGAAAATCTTAACTTAATCAATATAAATAAATATTATATTATTTTTGGATTGAATCAAATTAATTCATCCATCATCGTTCCTAAAAACAATGCATCCATAAGTTACATATGCAAGCATGTATTACTAGTTAATGGTGTTGTCCGTTAGAGATATGTTGTTGGCACGTTGCTATCAAGAAGCCACGAGAGCCACATTTGGCCATAATTTTCTCTTGGAACTTTATTCTCGTGTAGTCGCATGACATCCATCAACTGCCAAAGAAAACGGATATGGAGTCCTTTGTCGAGTGAGTTGATGATAACTCGCGTCATGTCCCGTTACGCCCAAACGCTTTGTCTGCCGTCAATTACGCGCCACGGCCGTCCCTCAACGGGAAAAAAAGTTGGGGGAGAGAGAGAGAGAGAGAGAGACTGGCATATGGCCAACAAACATTTACGCGCCGCGCCCGTCCCGTTGTGTGTGCGTGAGAGAGAGGCCGTCCCGTTTTTTTGTGTGTGTGTGTGAGAGAGAGAGAGAGAGAGAGAGAGAGAGAGAGAGAGAGAGAGAGATGGCCAACGAGCACTTTTGGCTGCCTTTGATGAGTGACGCAAGTTTTAGAAAGAAAAAATGAGTAAGATGCATACAACGTAATTTAATGGAGGACATCGTATTAGTGCAGTAGGAAAATAAAAAAAATATTAATTATGTACTGAGTGATTAACATATGTTCAATATTTTTATTAAGTATTAAATATTTAGTAGATGCATAAACTTATATATATTAACGTGTAAAAATTATGTATGCACCGTACATACACACGCTTTAAACTTTTGAATATTAGTTTAATGAGGGTGTGTCTTATTTAAATAATGTGCGTATCTTCTATTTTATGGATCATTAAATTTAAAATATACGATTAAAAATAAATAATTTATAGACTATTCATATTTTATATTTTTTTTTATCCACATATCTTGAATTCATTGGTACATAGGATATGATAGGAGAGACGATATATATATATATATATATATATATATATATATATAAAACTAACATAGACTTAAATTATAAATAATTAAAATTAATTATAAATTGAATTAAAAAAATCATGTTTAATAAATAAAAGTCATACTTATAAATTGCTAAGGTAATATATAAGTTGAAAAAATAAAGAAAATTTTCCTGCGTATTTTAAGATTATTGACTTATTTTTTAAATAACTATATTGTTATTTATACATATTTTTGTTAATTATTATCATATTTTTTCTCATTTTTTTTATTTATCTTAACTTTCATTCTTTCATTTTTTATAAAATGTAAATAAATTAATATTTTAAAAAAAATAAAGGTGCTGTCTACTTAGGTAGGTAACACCATATTGCTTATCTCCACAATCATATGATTGTTAAATTTTCTTTCTTTTAATTATTTTTATCCATCGTAAATTTAATATTCTATGGTTGAGGAGATATGTAATATAGTGCCACTTAAATAAATATCACCTTTATTAAATTTTATTTTAAAATACACATTTTTTTAATAATGGTTAGCTCGCTCTTTCTGTGTTCCAATAGGGGAAGGTTCGTAGGAGGGATATTAAGAGTTTTAATTTTTTTTATAAATATATATTAAATTAAAAATATCAAAACTATTTTATTTAAATTCTCTAATATAATTAAATGAACTTTAAATGTATTTTAGTCAATTTAACAAACATTGCAATTACTCGTTGATATTATCAATACTTTATCCAAACATGTAAAAGATACTTATATTTTAAAATAATTTTTAACACTTAAAATAATTATTAATATTAATGCTTATCAGATAGTGTGACACACAATTTGCACTATCTAACTTTATCCGATAATTTTGATATTATTTTTAACAACTTTAATAAGATTTTATGTACAATTATCTTATTTTTCGATTTATCCTACAATATTTTTATTTACATTTCAATTCTTGAATCAGGTAATAACAAAATAAAAATGAACTTTTTAACTATCGGATGAATATATATATTATATGTATATATTTATTTTCTCGTTACATATATATAATAATAATTAATCACTTGAATTTGTAAGATTAAATGGATGCATTTCGAAAGTACACGCATGTCAATCAATCTCTTTAGTTAGGCCCATGCAGGATTTGGCCTCACCAAAAGTCACGGGAGGGCTCACAAGATATAAATATATATGGGAGTTAATACTCCAACCAATTCATGTTTTTTTTAATGAAAAAAAAAACTCTTGACGGTGTCTTCGTTTGAGAGTAAAAGATGGACAAATGAGATATAGGCTGCGTTTGGGGTGAACACCTCATTTGAGACTTACCAAACGCAGCCATAAAAAAATAGCCTCTTTATGGGATTTGCTGACTACAACCATTTGGGAACACAATCAAAATGGACCCAACACGCTTCCAACAATCCATCATTATAAATGAAAATCATAATAGCTTAGTCCCCAACTGCACCGACTCATTTTTTCACATTATCTCAAGCCGAAGCTATTAATTTCTATTTATGGTCCCGAATAGGACAATAATTTTTGTCAATATAAAAAAAACTCAAATTTAAAATATTGTTAAATAACAAAGAATTATTTATTATTCTATCTCAATTCTCGTTAATGACTCACCTTTATCTCTTTGGATTGAAAATCGAATCTCATTTTACGAATACCTAATCTAAATTATGTGGGGACAAAAGTTTTTTTAAATTCATATTACATTTTAAAATTTTGATCGAATTATATACAATATTGTGTTATATTTAATATTCAATTATATTATATTCCATATTTAAATACGTACAAAGTATATATATATATATATATATATATATAGAGAGAGAGAGAGAGAGAGAGAATAATGAACGTGTAGCACGTTAATAATAATTAGTAATCATAATTTAGAAAATAATATGTCCAAATAAAAGAAAAAAAAGTATAATAATTTATTTGAACATTTCTGACAGTTTTCTTTTCTGTCAAATTGAGTTGAATGAGGATGTTTTTTTATTAAGATTACTATCAAAGATTCAATACGCTATGCATAAATCTTGATGTCCCCGTATTAAAAGAAATAATCAAATTAAGCACACCATTTTTTTTCTCAATCAATTATACATTTGTATACTTCATTTTTTTAGGCTCATGTCCTATGTAAAAAATAATTAAAAAATGATTATTAAAAAGATAATTAATATCCATTCAAACTTTTATAGTAAAAGAAAAGAATAACTATGTTGATAGTAAATTATTCATGGTATGCTAAAGGTAACATATCTCTCTGTCATGCTCATGCAGCAAAAAAATATTAGCATTTAAGAATGCCAACTTATTATTGTAAGGGTCCAACATGTCAAGATGCTAACAAACCTTCGTCACCCCCTCCCTATCCAAACTATTAAAGGCTATAAATCCATGTGGAGGGTTCATTTAAGAATGTCGGTTGGTTAGATGCCATATAATTCAAGGAAAATAATGATTAATTAATTCAAAATAAAATTAATTTAAAACATATTGTTGTACCATCAGTGTAAAGTGCTCAAAGAATTATATAATTATGTTTTAATTTTGATTAACAACTCCATGAGTAATTTATATAATTTTGTTAATATACATATAAGCGAGTTTAATTGAATAATTTTGTATATAGTAGAAAGATTCCCTTGAATTTATAAAATGATATTTTTTTTAATTTAAAATTCACCCTAAATATTTCTGAACTTTCCTTCCACATCCCTCAATTTTATGTTATTTGATTGAACCAAAATATTGTTCTTAGTTCATTGTATCCCTTGTTTTTATTTTAAATAAGTTTTGTGTTCCTCTATCATCCATTTCTCAGATCCTTCCCTCACTTCCTCACCATTTTTTTTTCTTATCCAAATAACTACATGGTTAGCAAAACAGGAAGATACAATGACTTGATTACTCATACTTTGGCATTTTGATAAGAAACTCGTGCGATTTTATCAAAAAATCTTATTTCATGTCCCTTTTGAGAAAAAAAAACTGTCATACTTTGTCTACTATACTTCTCACAGAAATGATTCACTTTTTCTTTTATTAAGAGAAAAAAAATGCTACCTTAAGTATATGATATTAAATTATCTTTTATTATTATTTTTCTATATTTATGAATACTTATTAAGAACTAAAAAACGTTAGAGGCTTAAGTAACCGACTTTATCCAATCCATAAGAAAATTGAGCTAAGAATTACGATGAAAAATATATTAACCCTAAGGTTATATTTGGATGAAAGAATTAAAAAAAATGGGGATGGATGTGATGGATTTATAAGATCCATTCATGTTTGAATATCAATTTAAAAAAAAAATTAAGGAAGTTTGGATCCCTCCAAATCCTCTAAAACTAATTTCACTAATTTAGTAGAATTAAGGAGGATTGACATTTTGAATATTTTTATTCTTCACTTTAATCATTATTGATTCTTTATTTTTTTATTTTTTGAGAACAAAATAATCTTTTCAAAAATAACCTCTTCATATCATACCCCTCCTTCCTATCCAAACAAAAAATTCAGAATACCTTCCAACTCTTCCTTTCCCATATTTCTTTTCCTTTTTTCTTTCCATCCATCCTAATTTAAATATCCAAACAAAGGTGTTATGGGTTTAACTTAACATTTCTGAATATATCATTTTTAATATTTACACCATCAAATGTTAAAACCTTGGACATTGATAAAAAAAAGGTGTTATGGGTTTAACTTAACATTTATACATGATGATGGTGCTTGTGTGTTCCACTCGTTTGGCCATCTATGTACATAAAGTGGAAAACATTCTCCCTCCCTCTCTCTCTCTCTCTCTCTCTCTCTCTCTCTCTCTCTCTCTCTCGCTCGCTCGCTTGTGTGTTCCACTCGTTTGGCCATCTATGTACATAAAGTGGAAAACATCAGGTTTCTTTCTTTTCTCTTTTTATTTCTTGTGCAATATCATATATAATATGCTGCATGCCATAATTCGTACGCGCAATATGTACTTGGGGTAACATAATGAAAGTGTTATATCACATAATAAAGTAAATTATCCACTTGCAAATTGCTTCCGCGATTAAATAACACACACGCCATTAAGTTTCTTTTGCATCCCAAATTTATCATTAACTATATTTTCGTAGAAGTTTTGTTAACTTTAACGAACAATATAAAGTTATAAATTGCAAATAGAAAAAAAATGATGTCATAACCTAATAAACAATCAAGATCCAAAATCTTGATTAAATAAAACACACGCCATTAAGTTTCTTTCCTAAATTTATCATTAACAATACTTTCGTAGGAAGTGAAGGTTTATTAACTTTAACGAAAAAAAAGTTATAAATTGCAAATAAATATAAAATGTGACCCCGTTCATTAATTTGAAACAAAATTTTATGTCATAACATAATAAACCATAAAAATCCAAAATCTTGAAGTTCTTTTAATATTTGAAAATTGGAACACGATTTTTAAATAAAAAGTTTTTGTAAAATATATTTTTAAATTATGAATGTAAATTAAAACCACATAAGCCACAAATGATGGTGATATTATTGAATAAAAAAATATAAAAAATACTTTTAGGTCTGAAAGCAATTATTGAGAAAATATTGAATATTATTTTAATATATAATAAACTACCATCCGAATCTTATCACCTCCATCACTAGATCCATCAATGAAGAAGTAGTTAATGTTAGATTTGTGTGATTTATTTGTTATTTGCAGGTAACTTAGTTTTCTAATTTTACACCCTCCTCCTCCTCTATATATAATCCTGAGAGCCATCTGGCACACTGTCCTCAGCCTGTGCTTTTACCTGTACCTGTTTGGCAGATCACAAGACCAAGAAATCTCTCTCTCTCTCTCTCTCTCTCTCTCTCTCTCTCTCTCTCTCAGTCACTCACTCAAAGAGGAGAAAAAATATTTCCTTTCTCCTCCTTGCACACTACTTTCTCTCTCTCCCTCTCATGCACACACTAGTCATCTGAAAGCTGCAAAAATATATTTTTTAACACACCATCTCATCTGGCGACATTGGTTTCCGCGGTTGAACCTTCCCTCCACACCTTAAAACCATCCCACTTCCCACCATTGAAGGAGAAAACTAGTAGTGGGGGACTGTGGGAGAGAGTGAGGGAGGTCACTGAGATCTGAGAGGAGTGGCGGTGGTGGTGGTAGGTGACAAGGTGTGTGAATCGCACCATGGAAGCACGAAAGTTGCCACCTTTCCTTTCCTCGCTGCTGCTGTCGCTGCCTGTTCTCCTCCTCCTCCTCCCCGGAGGACAATGCGGCGTCACCTACGACAGGAAGGCCATCGTCATCAATGGCCAGAGGAGGATCCTCATCTCCGGCTCCATCCACTACCCCAGGAGCACTCCAGAAGTAAATAAAGCTCTCGTCTTTCGTGCATTTTCTTGTCAAATGTCGGACCTTTCTGTTAGATTTTTCTTGATTCGGTGCTGTTTCTGGTGAATTAGATGTGGGAAGGTCTCATTCAGAAGGCGAAGGACGGGGGACTGGACGTCATACAGACCTATGTGTTCTGGAACGGGCATGAGCCTTCGCCTGGAGTTGTATGGCACACGCGCACTCACCTCCCCTTTCCCTCTGCTTCTGATTTGTTAAAAAAAGAATCTCCTTTTGTAGGCTTCCTTGAGCAGAATTTATGGATCTCACTGTGTAAGTACATTTTCCTGTTTTGGCAGTACAACTTCGAGGGGAGGTATGATCTGGTGAGGTTCATTAAGACTGCTCAGAAGGCGGGGCTGTATGTGCACCTGCGCATTGGGCCTTATGTTTGCGCAGAGTGGAATTTCGGGTACTGATTCGACTGTGCTGAGCTGCATTCATTAGATCTGGGTTTCTTTTTCATCTGCAATATTTCGTCTCAAATTTCGTCAAGTCCATTTGCCATTTTGGTGGTTTTCTGGCTCTCAAATCTGCTTTTTGTTTTTTTCTTTTGTTCAGGGGATTTCCAGTTTGGTTGAAGTATGTTCCAGGCATCAGCTTCAGAACAGATAATGAGCCTTTCAAGGTCCATCCCTGTTCAAGTTTACTTCAGTTTTCTTCTTTGCTTTTTTCTGACATTAATGTTTTGTCCTTCTGTTCTTGAATTATACGTCAGTTTGTCTGAATTTTCAGGGAGCAGAAAAGAAAATTTTCCTTTTAATTCTGAGTTATTCTTATGATTTCCTTTTCAGGCTGCCATGCAAGGTTTCGCTCAAAAAATTGTGCAAATGATGAAGAGCGAGTCCCTATATGCTTCACAGGGTGGTCCAATTATTCTGTCACAGGCATGTTCTCTGTCAAGTTTTGGCTCCTGAAAGATGAAAAGATTTGCCAAAGTAATTATTTTTATTCCAATTTGTCTTCTGAAACAATGTTGCAGATTGAAAATGAGTATGGCGCTATAAGTAAGGCTCTTGGGCAAGCTGGTCATTCATATGTCAACTGGGCTGCGCAGATGGCAGCCAGCTTGGGTACCGGCGTGCCATGGGTCATGTGCAAGGAGGACGATGCCCCAGATCCAATGGTATGAGAGTGTTCCTCAATAATGTTCTTCTTTCCTTTTATCATGCACTTCATCATTTGTCAGCATTTTAGTGCTTGCTTCTTCTGCATTTGGTATGAAATTAAGTGCGGCGCTTCCTCGATGCACCTAGTGGTTTGGTAACTTATGGCCTGATGAAATTCTTCTTAACAAATAATTATGAAGATAAACAGCACCCAAATTGTGGACAGTTGGTCTTATATAATTATTTTTATTCTTTCTTTTCATCCATTAATGTCTATTTGCAGTGTCTGTTGAGTCTCCAAACTATTGACATTTCTGCCAATTTTTTATATTCAGAAGCAGTAGAACCACTCAACTTCATTATCTAACTAATGTTATATCATGATTCCGTTGGTTCACACATATTTCATTCTGGGCAATGACCTCACATTTTAAACATGCAAAACAATTTAGTAGTTTCAAATGAATGAGGTCTTGAAACAAAAAGGAAATGAAATAATTAATTATTTAATTTAATATAATCCTTTCCACTTGATTTTATGATCGACCTTTACTTTTGGTTCTTTATATCCTGGCATGAAATGGTCTGAATTGTTCGATATGTTTACTAACCTCCTGTTGTTTAATTAACAGATAAACGCTTGCAATGGTTTCTATTGTGATGCTTTCACTCCCAACAAGCCTTACAAACCTATGATGTGGACTGAAGCTTGGAGTGGATGGTAAGTTACTTTGGCCTTCTGCACACTAGCAAGGGCCTAATCTGTGTCTTGTGCATATTTTGAGATAATAAACTAATAATTCTTAGATCCTCACTTGATCCATAATGTGTTATGAACTAATTTGCCATGTTTTTAATTCCTTATCATAATTGCAGGTTTACAGAATTCGGTGGTACTATTCGTCAAAGACCAGTTCAAGATCTAGCATTTGCTGTGGCGCGTTTTATACAAAAGGGAGGCTCCTTTATCAATTATTACATGGTTAGAAGCGATTCCTTGAGTTTTCCTCCAATCTTAATGCGCTTAAAATTATTTTGCTAATTTTGTGATATAACTGATTTTCAATTTCCTCGTTGAAGTATCACGGAGGAACTAACTTTGGGCGTACAGCTGGCGGTCCCTTCATCACAACAAGTTATGATTATGATGCCCCGATTGATGAGTATGGTAAGAAGGTTCTTTACTTTTTATTCAGAAAATTGCAACCTAAATTCTCTAGTTATTCTTTATTCATTTTTTCTTCTATAATGTAGCATTTTCATGGATTCCTGGTTGAGAGATTTTATTTCAAAAGTCAGGTCTAAGAGGCAATCTTTCTTTCATTGTTCCTTTTTAGATATATTATTTCCTGAGTGTCAACTTTCCATAATCAAAATTTCAGAATATGGCATCAAGGAACTAAGTAATTTTCTTGGATTACCATAATTCTGAGAAAATTAGACACAAGTATTTTTCTACACTTAGCAACCATGTGCTAAAATATTTATGAATCTGCAAATGATAAATAAACACAAGGTCTCTTTCTTGTAGAGCAAATTTTTCATTAGTAAGATACATATTGTTCCGAATTATCTCAGAGTGCAAGGATAACTTCCAAATTAAAGTGATCAAATTTAAGCTTTCATTTTAACTTAACTAGTCTGCTGATCCGTGTATCCACTTTACTGGTGAAAGTATTGTAAGCTGTCATTTTGTCTCAACACACTTCTACGGATAAATGGGCAAATTCAGAGAATATACAGTCTGTAGTAACATCAGCTTGTTTTTCTTCGATGACCTTATTAGGTCTATTTCTCTAGTAGTATGATAATATTGCTTAAATATGCTAAATTACTCACAAATATTGTTGATTAAAGGATTAAAAGTCCAATTTTCAACGTGCTCGCATTTCCTATGTTGTAATAGTCCAATCTAAACATATTACAATTTGCGGCGAAATTGCAGGATTAATCAGGGAACCCAAATATGGGCATCTGAAAGAACTCCACAAGGCAATTAAATTATGTGAACCTGCTTTAGTGTCTGCCGATCCAGTTGTGACTTCTCTAGGAAATCTCCAACAGGTTTGACAATTGTTTTCAATTTATTACTATATCAAGATAAATCTTTAACTTTCATTAACTACATATTTCTATTCTAGGCTAATGTTTTCAGTTCAGAGTCTGGAAGATGCGCAGCATTCCTTGCCAACTACAATTCTAATTCATATGCACGGGTAATGTTCAATAACATGCACTACAACCTTCCGCCATGGTCAATCAGCATCCTACCTGACTGCAGAAATGTAGTGTTCAATACCGCAAAGGTAGCTAGAACATCATCATTTATACTTTTATATTTACTTAGTATATAATTTTTTATGGATATACTGTGGTGCTTGTGCACATGCTATTGTTTAAATGCTTATAGAGGGTTCCTGATTAATGCGTCAGCTCCTGTTAATCTTCAAATGATGATAATGCTTCTCCAAAATGTTCAGAGAATGTTATAAATTTTATGCTTCTGAGTTCTGAGGATGAAGTTTCTACTTTTTACTGCAGGTCGGAGTTCAAACTTCTCGAATGCAAATGTCTTCTCCTAGTGCTCAGTCACTCATGTGGGAGAGGTATGATGAGGAGGTTGCTTCATTGGAGGATAATTCAGTGATCACCACAACGGGACTCTTAGAGCAAGTAAATGTTACCAGGGATACCACTGATTATCTTTGGTACATCACTAGGTGCGACATGATCACCTTCTTATTTCAAATCAGGACTCACAAGCATCATTTACATTACCTGATATATTATGACATAAACAAAATTAATGTCATATATCCTCAAAACTTGTTTATACTGAAAGTATCTAGGCTTATGATTCATTCTGTATCTTTTCATTCTTCCAGTGTTGATGTGAGTCCAACTGAAGGATTCTTGCGAGGTGGTAAACTTCCTTCCCTCATTGTACAATCTGCTGGTCATGCCCTGCATATTTTTGTCAATGGGCAGCTATCAGGTATGCTGGATCACTTACAATCTTATTATGCACAATCCAGTTAAACTTCTCACCAAGTGACTCAAATACAATTGTGCATTGTTAGGTTCTGCTTATGGTAGCAGGGAATATAAGAGGATTACATATTCTGGTGATGTTAACCTTCATGCTGGATCAAACCGCATTGCTTTGCTAAGTGTAGCTGTTGGACTTCCGGTTAGTTCATTTTGTAATCGTTCGAGTATAGATCAAGTGGATTACCTAATAAACTGAACGAGATCACTGAATTCCCTAAAATTTTGTTTGCTTTTTCGCTGTGTGAATGAAGAATGTAGGGCTGCATTATGAATTGTGGAACACTGGAGTTCTAGGTCCTGTTGTGCTACATGGGTTTGATGAAGGAAGAAGAGACTTAACATGGCAAAAGTGGACTTATCAGGTTGCCCATTTGGCATCCATCTTGTCAAGCTTTTGGTGCATAGGGAAAGAGTTCTTTTTTGGAGTTCCCATTATGAAGCTTTGTTTTTTTTCCCTGTAGGTTGGACTAAAAGGAGAAGCAATGAACATTAACTCCTTGGATGGTGCATCTTCAGTTGAATGGATGAAAGGGTCATTGGTAGCTCAAAACCAGCAACCCTTGTCATGGTACAGGGTAGGGAAAAAAATCACTCTTTGATTCTTTTGTTGACTTCCTGTTCTTTCTCTCATCTGATATTTGATAAGTCTTGTCACTTTGCAGGCTTACTTTGATGCTCCTGGAGGAGATGAGCCACTTGCACTTGATATGGGCAGTATGGGGAAGGGTCAAGTTTGGATAAATGGACAAAGCATTGGAAGATACTGGTTAATGTATGGAAATGGAAATTGCAATGGTTGTAGCTATACAGGGACATACAGATCACCAAAATGCCAAACTAGTTGTGGCCAGCCTACACAACGATGGTAAAGACTGAAGACAAGTTTTAGGAGCTTTTCTTTGCTACAACCATTTGGAAAAAAAAATTCAGTTCTCTTGTTTGGTAGATATTAAATAACCTAGACAAGTGATAGATATGCTCAAGGCATGTGCTTACTGGTTACAATATATTTTTGTATCAAGTTGAAGTGTCTAATTGTGGAAATTATAGGTACCATGTTCCAAGATCCTGGTTGCAGCCAACCAGAAATCTACTAGTAGTCTTTGAAGAACTTGGAGGTGATGCAAGAAAGATTGCTCTAGTGAAGAGATCAGTTTCTAGTGTTTGTGCTGATGTTACAGAGCGGCATCCCACTTTAAAGAGTTGGCACATTGACAATTATGGGCAACATGAAGGGTTCGGCACTCCGAAAGTTCACTTGAGGTGTTCACCAGGGCAATCAATATCTGCAATCACATTCGCCAGTTATGGGACACCCCTGGGAACTTGTGGAAGTTTTCAGCAAGGAGCATGTCATTCACCAAATTCACACACCATCCTCGAGAAGGTATCATGTACATTTATCCTATTTTCTTTTTATCTTGTAGTGCGAGATATGTTTTTCTGTTTGTTTATCTTAGATATTTTCATATGCTAAATATCATTTTCATGCACGTATAAGAAACGAGAAAAATATAATACATCATATTCTTAACACTTGATTGAATTTGCAAAAATCATATGAATAGTGTGAGCAGTATAAACTTTCGCCAGATTAGTAGCGTTCAGGATATTGTTGATTCAATTTTCAGTTGAAATTATGCACTTCTTTTGGGGGATATAGTAACTTGAATTTCCGTCTCCGTGCATAGTTTATGAATAACATTTGCTTCTTCTCATAACCTAGTAGTATCTGATTGTGTATTGAGCATGCACAAGATTTATCCAAAAGATAAAGAAATAAAACATAACAAAAATATGCAATTTTGGCCTAATTGCTTACTTATTTATCCTGTTGATTTGTGCAGAAGTGCATTGGGCAGGAGAGGTGTGCCGTCGCGATAACCACTGCTAACTTTGGCCGGGATCCATGTCCGAATGTGATGAAAAGGTTTGCTGTTGAAGCCATATGCTCTCCAGCAGCTTAAACATTGTCTTAATCTCCATGAACTGAAATAGCAAAGGTAGTTGCTTCCGAAGGAATGCAACACAAAGCACACTGTAAAGTGCTCGTAGACAGAAGAAAGGTGTTTGTTCTGTGTGTCGCAGTCAGTCGCGTGTAGATGATGCAATACAAAATTACCATATCTTGTTCGACTAGGAAGCTCTCTTAAACTCCCAAGCATTTCTGGTTGACACATTTGAAGTTAATACCAGAATGGAGAAAAGAGGGAGTAATTTATCATTTACATTTATAGGCTCTTTATATTTTTTTCCATTTTTTTTTCTCTCTAGGAAGAAAGTGTCAATCTCAGTTGTTTATATGCTTTGATTTCTAATAGCAACACTGTACTTGATGGCATTCTTCTGTTTTAGTTGAACAAGGGGTTTGTCAGCCTTCAAACATTTGTTGTAATGGGGTTGATATTTTTATGATTTGGAAGCTCATGACATGATAATATTGCAAGTGTAATGAGCTGCACTTGTAACTAAGTGCAGTATATTTGGACCATTAGATATGCCATATATATCACATTTATAAACAATATGCATGCTACAAGTAAAGTTCATCGCACATGCTTCCCCTCATGATAATAATGTCTTGCTTGGCCTAAACATTAGAAAACAATGATTCATTTGCTTTGTGATACAGTATGTCTCTTTTGTATAACACTAGTTGAAGTATAATATATTACTGAACAGGATGCTTGAATAAAATTTGGTGAAACTAAAAGGAAATCCTAACATTCTTATAAAATCAAGCATTAACTAAGTTATATAATCAAACATTAGATGCATTTTTTCCCTATTAAAAAATGTAACACCTCATATTTTGTAAATAAATAAAAATAAAATAAAGTGAAGATATGATAAGATAAGAAAAGATATAGTTGATTAAGATTAGGAAGATAGTTTGAATTGAAATCAAATTGTTATATTTTTTATCAATTAATATTCGTAATCTTACACAGATAAATATTTAAGGGACTCCTAAACATATGAAATATACGTGTCGCGCACGCTTGACAAAGAAGAAACGAGATCGATCATCGAAAAAATCGAGGTATGTAATTAGGAGGATCAACTTTAGGATTTCTCATATATGTATGATAGAAAAGAATTATTAAAAAGAGATATTGATTTAATGCATAATCGAAAAAACGGCAAACCAACCTTAATGACAAAACAGTCCGTGTTACAGTGAGCACGATCCGTGCTCTCACCATAAAACGCCCTTATAAGTTGAAACTGTTGTATTCGCAAAACACGCTTGACCCGGTACCCAACACGGGCCGTGTCACATCCGACGTGGATCGTGTCCCGAGATGATTGATGTAATGTTCGATTGATTGATTAAACTTGATTGAGGTAGAGTTAGTATACTCTCACGTGAACTTAGAATAATAGGTAAACAAGAGTAAAAGATATAAATGTTTGTGATTGAAATTATGCATGAAGAGGAAGGCCCCAACGAACTTGGAGAACATGCTTTAATTCTATAAGGATTATTGGTGTTCTCACAGGTGTTTATTGAGGACATACTTTAATTCTATAAGGGTTATCTGTGTTTTGAGTTATTGCAAGAGGGCAGACTTTAATCTTATAAGGGTATTGGTGTCCTCGGTTATTGATAGAGAGAGAGTAAATTTTAATCTCTTGAGGGTTATCGGTGCTCTCTCTCATGGTTTAATTATTATTGTTATTGACGAATCTCGGGTTGACCCATGGCCTAGCTAGCCATATTGGCCCCGGATCGTTGAAATTTTCATGTACTAATAATTGAAAATGATTGACTGAAAAAAATTGATTGAAATTGATCGATAGAAAATGATTGATTGAAAAGAATAGATGAAAGATAAAAGATGGAACAAATTGAATGTAATTGATTTTCTCAAATGAGTTATTGATTATAACTAAAAGAAAGATGTGAAGTAAAGTAAAACAAAAAGATAAAGTTAATGATTATAAAGATGATTGTATGATAGAAAATATTCTCATTTGTTTATATTTTCATATATGTCTTATCCTATTAAATTATTATTCTTTTCATTTTGGACTTCATAGCTCATTGGAGGTTCGTCTTCCCTGCATTTTGGTCCTGCAGGCAAACATATAGAATTGATGGTGATTGCGTAGTGGTAGCATGATAGTATTCGTGATATGTGACTTGCACATGTCATAGGTCCTGATTATAGGTCAAGTATTGACTTTCGCATCGATATATTCATAGTATTGATCAATGGATTGATCAAAGTAAAGTCAAAGAAGTAAGTTAGTAGCGTCTCCAAATTTGTATTATGTGAGATGGCGGGGTGTTAATTTTGGTGTGTTACAAAAAATGTAATGTAGTAAAATATACTACTGAACTAAAATTCGGATAGCAGCAGCTATTGAAAATAACTGTGTGAATTTTGATTTTTGATCACCTAATTAACAAATAAAACCATCCAGACAACCACTTTACACCCAATAAATATGAAAGAAAAAATATCAATCAGCTCCTAAGAAAACGAATTGGTTGATTGCTTTTTAATAAGATTAGATTAATCATGCGTGCATTTTTACCAAACATTTATATAATCCTATGGCACTAATCATTGAAAGTAGCATTAATTAATGAAATGATAAATCAATCACCGTAATTAGTTTAATAGTGACTTACGTAGTTACGTTACGTTTTGTCAAGTTCAAGACCTGTTTACGTGTTTCATATGTTCATATAATTTATTACTTTGGTGGTAAAAATATACAAGGTTTGGATTCTGCACAAACAACCCATGCATAAACTTTTGAAAATTGAAAGATTGAACCAAGTGGACAAAAATAAATATATATTCTGGCAGTTTGATTGAGTTTTTAAGTTTTTGAAAGGGAAAAACAAATACCAAAGACTAAATTGCTGAATTCACGTTTCTAATATTAGCTTTGATTCATTAAATGAATCCAATCATAAATGAAAATTTTAAATTATTTGAGAATATATAATGCACGGGGATTCTATAAGTTTATTTTTGAGTTAAGATTTAAATATTATCAACGACAAAAATATTAATCATCATTATATAAATATGTTAAATTACATAATCAAGTCAGAGGAACATTGTGAAAGTTTATCTATTAAAATTAGATTTAGATCTATATTTTTTTCGGTGAGTATCCGACTAATATGACATTTGGACGGATAGCAGCGAAGGAAAATTCTGACAAATTGATCATTTCGGAGCTTAAATTTGGAGTTACTAACTTTTTTGTCTCTCAACTCGAAATACGAACCTGCTAAATATCTATGTTAACCAATATTAGTTAGATTTACATTTTATCAGGGCACTCAAGAGTAAGGCTACTCAAGCAAATGCTTGAGGCTCTCAATATTTTAAGGCTTCTTAGTCCTAAATTTTAGTGTTATTTACTTGGGAAAGGGTCAATGCATGACATGCTAAAGTGAGAATAATTTATTTATTAATACCAATAATTAAATTATGAACAGTTAATTAGTAAATCCCTTTTTATCTTTATTTTTAGATTAATTTTAGTTTCAATTCTCTTATTTATAATTTATTAGTTAATGAATTCACACAACTAAATTTCTTGCACGAGGTTAAGTCTAAAGTGAGAATAATTTATTTATTAATACTAATAATTAAAATTATTAATAATTAATTAGTAAATGCCTTTCAATCTTTATTTTTAGATTATTTTAGTTTCAATTATCTTGTTTATAATGTATCAATTGATTAATTCACACAACTAAAGTTTTTTTCTCATCTTCCTATTAATTAATTCTTTCAAAATTGATTTTTTTTTGTTTTTACAATAGGCAATGCTCCAACTAGTTTTCCTCGTTATTAATGCGAATCTGATTCTTTTTCATTGAAGAGCATGACACAGATACTTTTTAGTTTATGCTTAAAAAATATCTATATTTTATCACACACCGAACTAATAGTTTTGCATATAAAAAATATCTAAAAGTAAACTTTAAATAAAATGTCATTTCTTATTTATATTAAAATATATATATACAATTTTATTTTAAATATTAGTCCTCATAATGCACTTTCCCTTTAGGCCTATAATTTGTTGACGAGGCCTTCATTTTACCCTTCATATATAAACATTAATTAGGCACTTGAAAAGTTTCACCCACTTTTTTTTTTCCAAATCAAAGAATACTAACAAAACCTTTATCGGAAAACAATACAAACAAAATAAAATATCTAACCGAAAAAAACACACAACGCAACATTTTACAATCCTTTTAATTTTTTTACAATTCATCCGTGTACATTTAATACACTTCGACCACAAACGAATTAAATCAATATATGATGCATACTTCCTGGCTTCATTTAATTCTGCCATGCACGTAAAAGTAGAAAAAAATATATATATGAGAAAACTAGTAACTATAACTAATGTATCATAGAATCTAAACTCGACGACTATTTTTTCCAGTTAACAAGCATGTTAATCAACATTGAATAACACTCGTCGAATTCAGATTCTAAAATGAATGTAAATACATAAATTCACCCTTGAACAAAATCTACATCTGTCAAGCTAACAAATTATCATCACCGACCGCAGGTGCCACCACCTTTTTGGTTGGGGTTATGGGTGCACCCGGATGGCCCCGGCTTCGGGACCGGTCCCTTGGGCAGCAACTGCAACAAGGTCGCGTCGGCGCCGCCGGCGTCCTCCGCCGGCAAGAGCCACGGCCGTAAGTCCGCCGCAAACGGCCTCGACGCCTCGGCCGCCATGAGAGCCCGGTCGTGCATGCACGAAAGCACCACCAAGCCGACGAGAACGGCTATCTGAATTGTCGTCCTTGTAGATCTCAAAGCCATGGCTATGTGCTTAATGTTAGGTACGTAGTTGATTGTGAACAAGTAGTAATGTGTTATGTGTACATATATATAAGTAAGAGAGAGAGAGAGAGAGAGAGAGAGAGAGAGAGAGAGAGAGAGCAGTGTGTATGCGGTGGTTTGAATAGATATGTACGTACTACGTAGTTGAATTCAACCTTTGAAATTTTTTGGTTGCCAAATCAACGAGAAGANAGAGAGAGAGAGAGAGAGAGAGAGAGAGAGAGAGCAGTGTGTATGCGGTGGTTTGAATAGATATGTACGTACTACGTAGTTGAATTCAACCTTTGAAATTTTTTGGTTGCCAAATCAACGAGAAGACTTGGTAAAGAGGTTTGAGTTGAGAAGCCGTGCATGGATGCGGATAGTTGAAATGAACACATCCTCTAATTGATTTAGTTATACAACTAATCTTCAAACTAATAAACAATTAAATATAACAAGATTATATAACAAGATTAAAGATTCAAATTTATCAAACCTCAAAAGCATTATTTTTCCATTTTATTCCTAAACTATATAGATATCTATTCTCCAACTTTTCTATTTTCCCCATTTTTTTTAATTTTATTCTTTATTTATCTAATTATAAATTTATCAGTTTTTAATAGTTAGTTCAGGAATAATTCAAAACGAAACAAGTGTGAATCAATTAATTGAAGTCCAAAAAGGCTCTTGAATCATATATGAGACGCTTAATTAGAATTGTTCAAGGATCAAATTGTAGCCTTTAATTAGTTTTGAATTTTTTTGCTTTCTATTTTCAAGGGTGGGTAGGTAAAGAATATTTTACTTGTGGACTCTCCAAATGTGCCGTTGAGACCAAACGTTGTTGACGCCTAAATATGTAGACGTAACCAAAATATGTGGACGGTGCCCTATCTTTGATCAAGTCCATGCATGTTTAATAGAACAAGTTTTAAAATTTTGTCCAACTTTAAGGAGACTAAAATTCTTGCAGCATCCTCATGTACCCTTCTTGTTACTAATATATACATTTTTTTTTGTTTCATTCGAGTTTCGACTATGGATATATTGTTTTAAAATAATTTCATTAATTATTCATCTAACACAATTATACAAAATATCGTTAATTGATTTAGAGATATAATATTTTGTAAAACAAAATATAAAGTTTTTTTTCTACTCTACATGCACATCATATGACTGCTGGCATGCACATATGATTAATTCTCTTGAAGGACATATGATTTTAGTAAAACAAAAGATTTTTTTGCTTACCCCTTGTTAATTTTAATATTTATTATTTTTTTAAAATGAAATAAAGAAAAGTCATAATGAGACCTCAACAATTCGGTAGAATTGAGTTTAAGAGATTTTGAGAGTTTGATATGGAGCTTGAATCTCCAATTCAAGAAAATCTCTCTACTTCAAAATCTCATCTCATCTCACTCCCTTTTCAAGGATCTACTACTACATGCACATCATATGACTATCTATACATATAATGTTAAACCTCCGTAGAAGATTGTAAATATTCTGAATGACTGCTGGCATTACCTTTCTTTCTTTGAGGTATATGTTATTAGAGCCGCTAACTGCACTGCAGATATTTTGATCAATGTTGACAAACACTCATCTTCTGATGTATTTTGGCTGATAGATCCACCTCAGGATCTACAATATCTTTTGTACCAAGACGTTTTCCCTACTTAATTAATGGTCAATTCTCTTTTTTTTAAAAAAAATACATATAATGTTTCAACTTGAGTGGTGTTTAATACTATTTTGTCTTGTTTTCAGTTACAAATAATATTTATTTGCAAGTCCAACAAAAAAATCGATTTTTGAGTATTCAAAGATATAGTTCAAAGGTAGTTTGTAGTTAGTAGGATAAGTCACAAAATCAACTAGACACGAACAAGATGAACGCTACAAATCGTGTTTGTACAACGGAAGTCAAAGCACGATCTTTTTGAGACATTTCTAAACCTGGATTGCACAACATATTCTTATTTATTCAACATTCAACTTGGAAACCATCAAATTGTCCATACATGCGAATTCCTCGATGGATAAAAGAAAAAAACTAAATTTTAATCCAAACACCATAGCCAATGTCGAGGTAATATTATCAAACTAACATTTCACATATTATAGATTAAAAAAATCACATGATCATTTTTCCCTTAAAAAAATAGCATTTCTTGATGTCCTTAAAATATGCTGACACTTATCAGCAAACTAAAAAGCTAGATATTTTAAAGATATTGCTTTATTAATCCATGTACATGATAAGTAGGACATAAAAGAAAAGTAAAGCCTACCTTTAGTTTAAATGGTCATTTGGTTCACAATATTTTCCTTCCCATGGTTAGTTAGTCCAAGCCAATTGCACCTATGAAATACATAACCTACCAAACTTCACGAGGGAAGTCAAAATCACTATTCTATCAAAATATGACTGATGGATAGTTTGATTTGTACAAAATATTATGTTGCATGTTTCTCATTTGTCCTACACAACTCTGAAGGAGTAAAAAAAAATGGAACCTGCTATCTGAAAATGTTGTTGTAAAGAAATGAATCACTTGCGACTCCTTTTTTTTCGACCTTTCAAACCAGATGTACCTGCCTTCTCTGAAGTCCTGGGCAGGTCTGCTGCTGTTTCTTCAGCAAGTTCATCTTTGATAGTCTCGGAGTCACTTTCTTCATCAAAGCTCTCAGTTTTATCGGTCGAATCGTCTTCCTCCTTCGGTGCCTTACCAGCTTCTAGTTGCGAAATACGATCCCTGAGTTCTCTCAGCTTGGCCTTCTTTGAGTTCAAAACAGCTACAAACTGAACACATGAACTGACAACATTAGAAATGAATAATAGATGTGTTCCAACATTTGGTAATTTGACATCAATTTACATGTTCCCACACCTGAAAACTCAACATTGACTAAAACATAATTCAATGCACATTTTTCCTTGCAGAATTGCTGTTCAATTCATATCTGCTATCAATTTGGTGACTTTCTCAAAAGGGTAACTCAACAAGTGAGCATAAAATTATTACTGTTCATCAAGGGACATTGATGGATGGGTGGTAATTAACCATTCACCCTGTCATAGGAAATCAAAATCTACACGATCACACACTAGTATTGTCTAAACCTATAACTTGAGATGGCTGGCAAATTAATGCTTTTCCTGCACATTATTGCTCAATATCATAGAACATCAACATTGAGAAACAAGATTCCGAACCCAAAGTGGTTCAACAGAAGAAAACCTATGCACATTTTCAGTAACACACTTGCTTAACATGAGAAAAGATGACATGCTAAGCTGTGACAACAGATTGCATGTTGGATAGTGTCACTAGGTGTCATACCAAAAAAAAACTTGTTTATTCAAACTACAGGTACCTATTCGAAAAACAACAATAATAAATAATATAAATTGCAAAAAACACATAAAAAAGTTATAGTCGAAGCTAATAAATTTTCTGCTGATTGCGAGAAAAAACTGTGTTTGTTCTCTTTTTCAATTCTTGAGGGAAAAGATGACTACCCAAACTTGATGAGCATCCAAAATTTTATTGTTATATACAATCTGAAGTAAAAGATACACTGTCCCTCAAAAGTTATAGATACACTGCAGGGGGCTTTTACAAATTAGGTTTCCCTTTGTGTTATGAGGATCTAGCCTGAACTACTATTATTGTTTCTCCTGTGTCATCAAATCAGACGCAATGAGAAAAGATCCAAAGAATCTCAAACTTTTCTTATCCCCATAATCTTTTAGCAATCCTTGTGGTATTATATTTCACAACTTATATTTTTAAATGTCACTAAGTTGGAGTGAAAGAAACAGAAACAAAACGACAATTGAGTTTCTCATATGTTCCTCTACACATGTAGCTCTATGGTAGGAAAGAAAACAAGCTGAAGTTGGATATAAATGGATTATGCATCAGAATCACATGTGCTAGTAAATTTTGCTTTGGCGGAAAGACTTCAGTAGAAGGACTCAAATGTCATGGTAAAATATTATCACTAAGATAGCAAATTTTGTAACAGGTCTTTTTTGTGTTTTTCATGTGCTTCTCAAGATGTAGTCAAATGTTCAATAAGCACAGTTAGGTTGAATTAACCTTGTATAAGTGCTAACAACAAACCTGTGGGATACAAATTAAAGAAATTGCACAAATTAAAGAATAAAATACCTTTGAGTATACTGCAGACTCGAATTCTGTTTTCTCTTCTTTAAATTTCTCGCTTTGCAATAAGCAACTGTTAGCTTCTGCCTTCATTTTCTCAAAGGATTGGGTCTTTCTAAGAACTTCTTCCTAAACACATGAGATATTGAGTTAAATGCTAAGGCAATACTAACATCTTATGAAGCTATATGCAATTATGCTTAAAAAAGGGACATAGTTGTCATGAGCAGGAAAGAAGTGCCATCCAGCACGGCTTGAAGAGAAAACTCTTTCCAGTTTCCTCCTACAGTGGCATAGTTTTAAGGGTTATTTCCGTTATCACCCCCTGTGCTATAACTTTTTTCCACGAATAACCCCAAACTATAATTTTACCGATTTTAGTCCCTAAATTATTTCCGCTTTGACATTTTAATCCTCTGTCAAATTTTTTTG
Organism: Pontederia paniculata; assembly: GCA_001647135.1. Lineage (NCBI taxonomy): Eukaryota > Viridiplantae > Streptophyta > Magnoliopsida > Commelinales > Pontederiaceae > Pontederia > Pontederia paniculata. The sequence continues at coordinate 8,110 of LTAE01004749.1, read as the reverse complement.
CTAAACTTAATTTTTCATATATGTTAAATGACACTTGTACCCCTAAGTAAGAGTTTAATTTTTTTTGTCTTTTATTACTTATTAGTTTAAAACACTTATACCCTTTTGCTAATCCTTTATTAGATTAACAAAATAAGTACTAAAAGATAAAAAAAATGTTTTAAACTTTTACATAAGGGTACATATGTCATTTAACGAATATGAAAAATTTAACTTTAATAAAAGAAATAACAAAATCAAATGTTAGGACTAAAATGTCAAAGCAGGAATAGTTTAAAGACTAAAATTAGTAAAATTATAGTTTGGGATTATTCGTGGAAAAAAGTTATAGTACATAGGGTGTTAGTGGAAATAACCCTAGTTTTAAAGTGCAAGGATAAAAAATATATGACCTTACCTCCTAAAACCTCTTATTTTTTATGAGGCAAATCAATTGATTGCCCACCTAATGGTAATTTCATAAAATATGCTGGAAGGTAGTATGATACACCACTTAAATAGTCGAAAACTCATTTGTTCACATGATACCTTACTGTGTTATTTTTTTAACTTCTCAACTTTTTAAGTGTTTACTTCTCTCTTTTTTGTACACTTTTTGGTCCTTTACTTACTCACTTGTACATTTTGGAACTCAAAGGCCTTAATACATATTGGATGACTACTCACGACTTGTAGTCATCCTTTCTTTTCTAAAAAAAAAAGTGTTCCAATGCTCCATGCCATGAGCACTTTGATCCTTGTTTAGGGTCAAGAATAGAAGTGTCAACATGCTGCAATGAATCAGCATTGATCCGTTTTTTTTTACAAAGAACCAACATTGATCCTACGTGGCACAAGATGTTCTCGCTCATGGTGCACATGCCAGTGATACTCTTCCTCTCTTTTTTTGTGTAGATCACCTTTCTCTTTTTCTTCTGTATTAGGATTTTGCCAACTTTTAATTTCTTACAAAGTATGCAACATGCATTCCCCATGCCACTAGAATTTTAATCCTTGCTCATGACCGAGGAGGGGTGTTACTCATGCCTCGGAGCTGAAACCCATGTACTGGGTTCATTTCTTCCTTTTTGCGCCATTGGCACCAACTTGTGACACTCACATTTTCTAGCTTTCAAACATGGTTTTATACCAATTATATAGCATCAGCGAATGAACTGACATTTTAAACCTTGATTACAGATACTGACTATTCATTTTCAAGCAGTTTAGCAAATAAATCTACTCCTATCTGGCAGGATAGGACACTAAGTAACCAACAAATAAATAGCGAAAAACATTTTCCATTCAGATGAGTAAAAGATTCAAGAAGAACTAGCTTCAAAGTGATGTCTATTTTACTTACCTTAGCATGGGTTTACAGGAACCTCTAGATAAAGGATTAACAGGAAGAAAAGTTATAAACATCAAGAGGAATGGAAAATAAGTGGCAACACTCAATTGGTAATTGTTAACCTTAAGTCCAACCTAAAAGTTTATGATCTGACTGCATGCTCTTTAAATGCCATCGATTTTCCTGGTTCCCAGCCTCACACTTTTCAATTCAGATTCATTTAACAAATGTGACCAAACAAAGAGGTTACAGAAACTAGTCTTGTTCTTTTAAAAGGAAAACTATAACAATGTAGGCCAAAAGTATGAGAAAAAAATGACGACACAGTTGCTATCGTCCAGTTTTCACATGGACTGAATGAGATTAGTATGTGCTTATTTTTTATATGAAGATTTTGCACAACTACACCTAATATTCATTAAAGAGATACAAGAGGGATAAACCTAGTGAAAATGCTGCCATAAACTGAAAAGCAAGTGCTTGAATGTAGAATCTTAGAGGTCGGAAGTTCAACAGAAGGAAGGAAAAGTCTCTTAAAGTTAAGTTATTAAAGAATGCAACTTCATTATTTTCATAAAATGCCTAGAGCATATAATTTAAAGGATGAAATGATGCCTCACACTCAGACGTATATTTGCATTCATGAGAAAATCCAGGATCCTAGCAGTAGTTTGCTTATTATTGGGTGATGGTTGGCATTTCCATCGCCATTCCAATTTTGTACCATGCTTTTCAAAGGTCCATGACAACTGTAAGAGTGAAAGAAAAAAAGAAATGAATTCAGAAGGAAAGAGATATAAACATGCTAGCAAAGCCAATTAAACCATCCACAAAAGCAAACAAGAGAAGAAAAAAGAGAAAGATTGATAAACTTTTGACCTTCCACTGGGTAACCCTTCAATTATAATCACCCTCAGAATTTATCATCATTCAGCATTTAAAGTTTCAACCATGTTTGAAGTAAGAACAAATATTAAAACATAAGCAGTAATTTTGATAATTCAGATCCAGAAGCATATAATATAGATAGATGTCTAACACAATCAGTTAGCCATTTTTTTCCCTTAACAGAAAGTGAAAAAAGATCCCAGAAATGCATAAAGCTAAATTGTCATAAAGTAACTAAGACACATAACATTGATAATTGATTAGAGCTTTCGTCTGGTGTATGTACAGCTAACCCAACCAGAGCCAACAGGACAATCCATGTCAAATATAGAACTATACATTCTCAAAATAAAATATAGAAATATAGCATCAGTAGGCTCTCCAAAGTTGAAATTCAATTCATCTAATGCAAGTTAGGTTTGTGACCAAGATAAAAAGATCTTTTTATTTACCTATAGTATCATTTTCCAAAAGGATTCTACCTAGTAACTACATCCATTACTCCAGCAAATTTGGACCTTTGAGGGCAAATTGGAGTTACACCTGTATAGCATTCAATTACTAGTCATACATTAATAATTACTTATTTAGGGTATAATATTGATTAGAAAATAATGTGTCATTTTTCTGATTGTAGACTTCTTATTACCAACAAATTATCCTGAAGTCTGTAAACAACTTACCTGCATCTCTATCGTTTCCCTCACCAGGGCTAGTTAGCAGTACCCCAGCTTTCACGACTTCCACGGCAAAGTTTAATAAACAAAGAACCCATGTGCCTAATAGAAATCCGTAATTCTCTACTTGGCATAGCTCTTGTCCTAGCTTTGACAATACCATAAAACATCTTAAATTACAATTTTTCATCCAAAGCATTTTCATAGAAAGATATTCCAGCTATGCACATTAGTTTTATAAAGCCACCTTAGTCCTTCAGATCAGGGAACAAATCCATTAAGATCAAACTAAGCCCCTTGCCCCAGAAAGGCATCAAAACCCACTATGAACCTATACAAGATCAGGATCAAAATCCAAGATCTATTCTTTGCATATGTATGTAGACGATGGTACCAAATCAAGCACAAGCAAAAGAGGGAGTTTTTAAATAGTTTTCAACTAGCAATGATCACACCTCGATTCTTACCTTACTAGCTGTGACATAGACCCAAGATTAAAGATGCATGTATGTATAAACTATATTTACATAACAATCTCAATGAAATAAAAAAAAATATGCCGAAAATATATAATCATCTTGTTTACTTTTGACAACCAACTGAGATAAACTTAACATACGCACACTTTATGCCAATCTCATTGCCACATTATGAGAATAAAAACCATCAGGAAGAAAGTTCATGCATTTAGCAGAGGGAAAGCAAGCAAGCAAGAAAGAAGACCCTTTTCTGCCCATTTCCAGCATCGTCGAAGCCGTACTTGGAGTCCGGGTGCTGGAATCCGAGGTAGCGCTCGGCCAGCGCGACGTACTCCTCAGACGACTGGTCCCATTGCTCGGCCCTCAGCTTCACCTCCGCCTCCGTCGCTGAACAAACAACAACAACAACATCGAACACCATTCTTCTTTGCTAAAATAAGGAACAGGAACTGTCACGAACAAGAGAGGGGGCGAGAGAGAGAGAGAAGAGGACGAACCATGGCAGGTCCAGGTGTTGAGGCCGTCGGAGACGGCGAGGTCGAAGCGAGAGGGAAACCAGGTGCCCTTGACGAAGACGGCGGCGGCGTCGGTGGCCTTGGGGTCCTCGACGGGGAGGTCCAGCTTGAGGCATGTGTGCCTCACGGAGGGAGGAGGGGAAGAGGAAGAAGAGGCAACCTCCGTCGTCTCCATGCATGCCATGCCCTCCCTTCCTTCCGCGCGGAGTTGTGCAGTGGAAGGAGTAGGAATTTAATTTGACGCCTCAAAATGAAATGAAACGAAATAAAAGGGAGGGTTACGGTGTTGTTAAATTTTTAATACCGTTTTTTATATGACTATTTTACTTTAATGATAACTTTTTTTATAATATATGAAATAAAAAATAAAATGATTATAGGAAAATTATATTAAAATTTAGGAGTGGTATTAAAGCCTGTTTGGCTAAGCTTATAAGTAGGTTAAAACTACTTATAAGTAAATTTTAGAAAATATTCATGTTTGATAATTAAAAAAATATACCTATAAGTTGTTAGTTAACTACTTATAAGTTGAAAAAAAATAAGCAGAGTCCTCCCTGCTTATTTTTAAAGTTGTTGGCTTATTAATTTTAACAAACTATATTACTCTTTTATCCATATTTTTAATATTATTATCATAAAACTTTAAGGATATATTAGTCAATATTTATTTTAACAAACATTACAACCACTTATTGATATTATCAGCATTTTTATTTAAACATGTAACTATTTATATTTTAAAATAAGTATCAATACTTAAAATACTTATCAACATTAGTGCTTATCAACTAAGTCAAACGAGCTCTTAATAAGATATACATGGATCTTGCGCCAATTACTAATAAAATTCCTATTCGAACTCAAAAGCTTCTTAATTGAGGAGTAAGAGGTTTTTAAGTGACAAATAATTATTTATTTTTTTATATGTTTAATTCAGAACTCGAAGATTTGAAAATTTATCTACATAATTTTATCGTAGAAAAATGAAATTTTCAATTGATTGCATATCCTAAACTATAAAAAAAATCACTTTGCACCTTTAATGTTTTAAATCTTTTTCACTTTACTATTTCTTATGACTTTCTTTTTGTATCAAACTATCCTGCTCTTTGCTTTGTATTAGGAACGAGCAAAAGCTCTCAAGCTGGCATGCAAGCGCAAACTAGCTAGCCCATATTGAGAAAGAGAGAAACCTCTTTATTTTTTTATCAGAGCAAGGGCGGACCCATATATATATTATGAGAAAATCTTTTTCTCTAATTTTTTAATATATAAAATATATATAATAATATTTGTAGACTTAGAAATGGATATTTGTGCGTGTTCATGTCGTGCTTGTGTCAGTCAACTCATGTTGATCGTGCTCGTGTCCGTGCCTGTGCCAGTGTCGTGTCGAAAAAAATCGTGTCGTGTCGTACCGTGCTAAAATTGGCATCCAAGCGGCCCGACCTGCCCCAAATTCATTCGCGCCGACCGTGTCGTGCTAGATTGGGCTGGACCGAGTCACTATTATTTTATTATTTTTATAATTTTTTAACTATTTTTTAAAAGAAGTTACAATTTTATATATAATATAGGTAAATTAGTATATATTATGATTATATTGAACTGTTGACATCAACCTCTACTTCATATCATATAATATATACTTAATATAATCATATTATAAATAGGTAACTTAGTAACTAAATAATAGTGTATGATATTATTATATTAATAAGTAATATATATTATATAAGAAGATGTATGAAAATATATTTATTATATAGGTTAATAAAAAAAATGATGGAGGAGGGATTTGAACCCGGGTTTGGAACATAGATGACCATCTCCTCTTTCGAAAAGTTTTTTGAATAATATATGTCTATAAAAAAATATATAATACATAATAATCGAGCTAGACCGTGTCGGGCTTGGTCGGGCTTGTGCTCATAAGTAATATATTCTATAAGAAGATGTATAAAAATATATGTTAAATTCAAAAAAATGATGGAGGAGATATTTGAACCCGGATTAGGAATATAGATGATCATCTTCTCTATCAAAAAGCCTTTTAAATAGTATATGTCTATAAGAATAATTATATTATATTAATAACCGTGCTTAACCATGTCGGTTCCGGGCGGACTTGTGCTCACTGAGTCCGTGTCGTGCCAGGCAAAAAAACCCAAAAGGGTGGCCCGACCCAGCCCGGAGATGGCCCTAGGTCCGTGCCAGGCCTGGGCTTGGGCCGAGCCGACATAGTATTTTGTCGTGCCGGCAACGGGCCGGTCCGGCCCGTTGTCCATCTCTACTTATAGTCAATAAATAAATAAATACCAACAAAATATCATAATTATCTAATTGATTTAGATGATAGGTGATTTGAGTTAACATCTAGATATTTAGGGTTCACATTTTGACTTCTCACATTTTTTCAAAATTTATTTTTATATATTTTGGTCTATCTAACTTTTTTTTTCTGAATCTGTCAATGGTTCAAAGCATTTGATTAATTTGATATTCAAATAGATATGACGAAAGTAAATACTAATCAAAATAATTTCATTAAAATTTAAACTTAGAATTATTAGTTCTTTTTTCTTTCATGATATAAATCGACTAGTCAACTATGTCAATTATCATTGGTTTGGTTAAAGAGGCATATCTCTTTAAGATGAAATTACAGATAAGGAGAGGAGATGAGAGAATCCAACGTAGAGAGAAGATATTTTTGTTAAAAAAAAAGTGAAAAATAGTTAAAAGAATTAGATGCATACAATTTTTAAAATTTAGTATTAGATACGAAAATTCAGCTGAAATCTTTTTTTCATTTAGAATGATTTGTTTTTTTTTTCAATTTTTTTTCTATCAACCTATCAATTTTGAGTTATAAAATATAGAAAACATTAATTTTTTTCTATAAAAAAATATTTTCCTCAAAACAGTCATAGTCTGATTATGTAATGCACATATAATATTATTATGTACATATATGAATATGAATATCATATCTAATAATTCAAAGATGAACCCTGAATATGCAATTTCTTTCGTTACTACAATTATTATTTTTACTCACCAAAAAGGATATATAAACTTGAACTAGCACCGGGTAATTCGGCCCAATATTTAAGCCTGACATTGACATAGTTTAAGGCGGGCCAAACCAGTTGGACACATTTTTTTCCCATTTTCTTTGTGTTTCTCCTATTTTTAATTTTTTAATGGCCAATGTTTAATCGTTCTTGAAGTAACTGGCAAAAGTCCCCATTGGCAAAAAAAAATACAGTGAGAAATTTTTTAAGAAAATAATTTTAAGTAGCAATTTTTCTCATTTTTATTTTAATACAAAATAAATATTCAATTACTAACAAATGCGTTCTTACTGTTAAACATTAAAAAATCAAACATTTTCTCTTATGATGTATTTCAATTGAGGAAAAAAGTAATAAAGAGAATAGCAAAACCAAGAATAACATTTTTTTTAAATAAAAATTAAAATTTAATCTTTTTTTAGGGGTGTTCACGGGTTGAGTTGAATCGGACCAACTTTAATCAGCCCGATCCAAATCGGTTCATGTCAATTTTGGCATGCGAATCCGATCCAACCCGACCCGGATTGGGTCGAATCGGATCGTCGGATCACCTAGTCAATTTTTTTTATTTTTGTTCCTTTTTATTTTAATTTTTTAGTATTTAATATGAATCGTTAATTTTACTATTCATTTTTAAACATAAAATAAGATTTATTAAATATCTTATTATGATATTTTAAATTAAATTAAAAATAATTTAATTATAAAAAATTAAAAAAATTAGGTCATCAGATCGGATTAGGTGTTGAAACTTTTCTTAGTCGTATATTATAATATCTTTTCTATTAATACCATATTTTTTATGAAAAAATATAACATTTAATTTCTATTTTGTTGCTTTATTACGCCTAATTATTTATAATTATATTATTTATATAATTTCTAATGTGATTTGGATTAATTTTTATAAGAAATTTATTATTTGATGCTTTTCATTGAATTTAATATAGATATCAAATTCTAGATATACTAGAAAGTAATGCAAACACGTTAATTATGGAGTCTGTAATTTTTTTGACAAAATAATGTAGAAGACGTAAAAAAAGATTATTGAGAATATATAATGTATGAATAATAAATATTTACATCTTACACTTTATTTTGATAAAAAAAAGGTTATGCACTTATTATATATATATAT
>LTAE01004748.1:13473-31060 GCA_001647135.1 Pontederia paniculata | reverse complement strand
GACCGTTTGTGCCTTCCTCCTCCATATACACTCCTTCGTTATCGGTCAACCTCTCTTCTTCTTTGGTCGACCGTTTATGCTCTGCTTCTCCACTTCATGTCAATCCTCTGATACTGGTCGACCGCTTATATCCTTAGGATGCCCACTGCACACATATGGTTCTTCATGTATAAATTATGTGTGCAGAGGTCGTCCATTCCTTTAGCTCAGATCGACCGTTGTACTGAACTTGAATATATCCTGTTACAGAAATCAGCTCAAACAAGTTCATCAATACAAGCTGAGTTCACTTACAAGTGATCATTCAAAACATTCTCGGGATCCTAGATTCAACAACTATATCACAAAGCATAGAAGCTACTCTTTTGATCCATAAAAATATTTTTGATGCATTAATCACTATCATATAGTATTCTAATGATATCGTATTTTTTCTTAAAACAAACTTAGGAGGTGTTCATTACATTATCTTTAAAGATTGCCGACAATTTAGATTGCTTTTCACAAAGATTTCCTATTGTTAAATTACCAGCAATCTTACACTGCATCATTGCAATATAATAAGTAGTTCATATTACTCCGTTTAATATGCATAGGCAATATGTCAAATCATCACGATCTTTTACTAGAATAGCCTTTTCACCCTTCATGTTAATTAATGATAATATTTTTTTTTTGTATTTACAAGTTTAGATGGATACTATCCTTTGAAAGAATAGCTCATATTTTAAGAAAAAAATAGTGTTGTTTCACTTGAGCAAATATAGTAAATGTTAATTATTATCTTCAAATGGATGGAAAAAGTAGATATAATATTCATGCTAAAAAAATGAGAAATCTAATGAAAAAAGAGAAGATTATTATTTAAATTACAATGTGAAATGTTGAGAAAAAAGTGATGTCATAACAAAATTTGAAAATATATAAACATTTATGTAGAAAGGAAGTAGCTAATTACCATCACATGCATTTCATAAAACAAAGTAATAGATTAAACAACTTACATCAAATTTAATAAAGTACTAGTAAATGTAGAAAAAAAAAACATATTTCAACCCATCATATCCAAAATAAATAGTGAGTTTAACTAGTCTCTCGCTTATTTTCATCATAAGCTAGCCATCTTACTAATTCTCATATCGAAGAAATCTTGTCCCAAACATGAGTTTTCCTAGCATCCATAGGAAGTGAGAAGAAGAAATTTAACAAATATGAAGCAATGGTTTCTCCAACTTTAAACATCTGCAATTTTTCAAATTCTCAATAGCAAGTAATGTTTCATAAACTTTTTTTTTGCATATCAATATTCGCAAAAGATGAGCTATTGATAGATGCTACTATCTCCATGATGCTTGCACTTGATTTCTCAAAAGAAGTACCAAATTGCTTTATTGTTTCAAGAAAGATTTCTTCATTACTAATGGATTTCCTTTTTTCAAAAGTCGCTCGACGAATTGTTTACTTTGATCGTGCATATTGTTCATTGATGGTTGTGGCATTGGAGTATGTTCTCAAGTTCTTTTTTATTGCCAAAGTACACATTTTCATCAAGGTTGATAGTTTCCTCAGCAATATTAGTCGTTGCATCAATGTACAAGATCTTTGGCCCTTTGACATATTGCTTGATCTTTTCCAAATACAATAGATAAAGCATCCCAGTGAGAGAATGACTTGTTGCAAAGGCCAATTGCATTTGGATGACTCTGTTATAATGAATAAAAATAGTGAATAAAAAATTGATCGCATAAAAAAGTATCACTTGTAGAAAAATCTAATTTACGTACCTTAACTCATTGATCTCGTACATCTTGGTCACAAGTAACATACGATGTAGTTGGATTCCATCCAAAACCAGAAGTCTAGTACAACATATCGTAAATAGCATTATATTGACCTCTAATAGTTTATGTCTTCAATGAATGTGTGGATGAGCCTTGACACCACAACTAGGTGATTTTGCTTCCATCATCTTCTTAAGTTGTGGTATGAATTCGGGTTTAAAATAAATGACAACATAAAAACCATAAATCAACTAAAAAAGATCACGTCAAAAGAAAAAGAGAACATTATAGACTCTTTTTCTTATGAAGACCACATGATCACGTCAGGTCTATAAACTCCAAAATAGAAGAAAAAACAAACATATATTTCGCATGAGACATGAGTCGCCAAATCACAGAGATAGATAAAGAATAAAATAGGAAAAAAAGTACAGAACTCAGAGGAAGTCTATAGGGAAGACGACTATGAAAAAAAAGGTGCACAATTTATTTAATAAGTAAGGTTTTTTAGTGGACAAAAATGGTAATAAAATATATGAGATTGCTTCTAAACTTGCAATGCATATTGCCACTTCAGCCACTTCAAAGGCAATTCAGATTGCTCATGCACAAGTAAATAAGATAATTTAGTGGGTTTAAGTAATTTAATATTACATTACTTGGAAATATACAAAATGACCTCTAGAGAAATGGCACCTTAATTCATATCTACTAACGAATGCTCTAGTAATTTTCAGATGTAGACACTTTCAAATACAGTAATCCTTTATAAGATGTTATATCTTGTTAAAGCATTAGCATCGTCCCCAAAAATTGCATGTTCACTAATGGGTCAAAAGAAAGCAATTGTTTATTCAACAGAAAAAAGTAATTGTTTTATCAATTTTCTTGTAAGTAATCATACGCTACTGAAAATCGTTGCATACTCTAATTTTGAATTCATAATGATGTGAACATATAAACAAAGCAAATTATGGATCTCTCTAAGACATCATAAGTCTATTAAAATTAAGTTACGTTTTCATCGGTTTGAATTCTTGATTTTTTATATAAAGTTTTATTCCTCTTAAGCATGTTGTAAGTTGTCCTTTGATAAAGAATATTTTAGATTATGTTTTAACTCGGTCAAAATTTTAAATGAGATGTTTGATATGAAAATAAAATTTAGATATTTAATTAGGTTTTAGGTCATATCTACAAGTCTAAATTATATAGTTTAGGAATTTTGAATATGTTGTTTTCCTTTTTCATCTTTTTTCTTAATGATTTAATTTTCAAATGTCACCTACATTTGTCAATTTTTCACACTTCTGATTTTCATTATCGAAACATGTAACAACCAGAAATTGCATAAATAATAAAAAGAATAAAAGGAAAGGTAAAGTAGAGTATGATAGGAATAGGAAAGAATAAGTACAACTCAAAGTCAAATTATAATCCTAATATTTTAATATTCCTAATACTATCCAAACTAATTTTAAAAGACTCCTAATCATAGGTGAGTTATGAGGGATTAAGTTAACTTTGACTAAGATTAGGTCTAGCAAAACCCCTATAAATAGACAGTTAGAGAGGGGAGGGTCTCATAATTTTCTCTCAAGCCCAAGCCACCATCTCTCTCTCTCTCTCTCTCTCTCTCTCTCTCTCTCTTATATATGTTACAATATAAGTGTATAATCATTATCATAATTGATCGACAAAGTGAACGACATAGAGACAATAATCGGCGAACGAACGCAGACCGTGTCCCAAAGGAAACGGACCACATTCGTAGGTAAAAAATGGTCGCGTGCTGCCCGTGTTTAACATGAGAACACCAGAGCATAAAAAAATGGATGTGTCACCCTTGAAGCGAGTTGTGTTCCTCAACATTATCAAAGTCAACTACCACATCACCGTGACACGGACTACTTTGATCTACAATGACGATCGTGTTCACTGCTACAAAGACAGACGCGCTTGAGGATAGTCATGTTCGCTGATGACGTCGACACCATGCATGACTCTGGCCGCATTGTACCTGAGCATCGACCACGTCACCAGAGGTAAATTGAAAAGGATTGAATGCAGATCGGATCGCCTCGAATCTAGACCGTGCAAGGAATAACACGGGCGTTGTCCTTGTTAAATGCGAGTTGTGTCCCGATGGAAAAGACTAAACACCGCGAGCCATGTCCCGAGAGAAAACATGTTGTGTTGTGCCCTAACGTGGGTCTTCCCGATTGAAGATGTCCTAATTCTATCCCCTATTTCCTATCCTTATTGTTATAAATATGTTTAATTCTACCCGTTGATTGGATAACTTAGTTAGTAATTAATCAAATTTAAAAAGATATATTGATTATGATTGAATTGATGCGTTACTAGGAGGGCCCCGTTGATTGCGAGATTTATCTCGATTACAGGGTTCTACCCCTAATTGTAGCACTTTGTCCTAATATCAGGAGTTTCTCCTAATTGCAAGGCTCTAACCTAATTACGGGACTCTATCCTCATTGTAGGGCTTGTCTGATTGCAGAATTTATTATAATTGTGGCACTTATCCTGATTGGGTAATGAACGCTTATGACCTAGCTAGTCATCCTGCGACGGGATAACATGAATCTTATATGCATTAATAAAGATAAAAGGATGAATTGACATTGAGGATAATATAGATCATACTTGAACATATTGGTACCCCGCATCTACATGTGATTGATATTCTTGCCATGGATGGATAAAGGTAAAAGATTGAATTTGGCATGAACCTATTGAATAGAGATTAATTGGGCTTTGTTTCACAAAAATGCAAAGGTTCTTGCAATTAAATTGTTATTCATATTGTTACAATTGGAAAAGAGGTATTGAAAATGAAAGAGATAAATGAGATATAGTATTTTGTTTAATTGATCTTTATCATGTCTTTATGTATACCTTTTGTTCTATTGTATTACTCTTACATATTGGGCTTCATACCTCATGGGTTTATTATTTTTTCTGATTTTGATCCTGCAGGAGAGAGAGGTACTGATGAATAGGTGATGACACTAGTGATGCAAGAGTTCGTGATGTGAAGGCTTGCACATGATGAGTCTAGCTTGAGTCCAGCTCCCGTTTATTGAGTCTAATTAGTTTTTATCATTATTTTATTTTATCTTATCAATATTGGAACTATGTAAAAGAATGATTTATCTTGCTAGACTATTTCATTGAGTTTTTATTTTAAAGTAATTGCTTTCGCATATTATTGGTCAATCTTTTGATCAAAGTCTTATTGTCGTAGTCTCCAAGTCTATATTCTACCACGTGGCAGGATGTGAATTTGGGGCGTTATAGTAATGTATTAGAGCCTTACGAGAGACACTTCTTAGCTGTCTCTAAAGGAATTGAGTTCATGTGCAACCATTACGAATAGTCATAGTGCCATCAAAGAAAGGTATAGGTAAAGTCTTAAGGAGATTATAGATAGATAAGCTAGTGTTTCTTATTATCAATGTAGATGTCTCCCCGATGTGCTGGTAGTCAATAGACTAGAAGTAACCTAAGCCAAGACGAGGCAAATAGTAATGCTCAAAATAACTAGACCCAGGGCAATCGCGGACATCAACCTCATGAGATCAAAGATATGATCCAACATTTTCTTAAACTATTACCTCCCGAATTCAAGGATTCTAAGGGCATTGACGAGGCAGAGGCGCTGGCTGGACACCATCGAGGAAACCTTTGCACTATTATGGTGCTTTGAGGACATGAAGGTTTTATATGCTCCCATCAGTTAGTGAAGGACGCAAAGGAATGGTGGAAGACCACCAAAGTCATCAAGTTTCTCAATCAAGAGATTGCCACTTGGAGAGACTTCAAGAAAGCATTTGAGACATGCTACTTTACTGCTTATGAGCACGATTTAAAGCAATGAGAATTTCTAAAGCTGCAACAAGACAACATGACCGTGGAAAAATATCATAACCAATTCATTTGGTTATAGAAGCATTGCAAGATGGATCATGGATAGCGGGAAAGGGCAGACCGCTTCAGTCAAGGCTTGACTCCAAACTCGAGGACTGAAACCCTCGGGGTAACTACAAAAAATGAGGCCTCCGAACTAGCAAAGTGCATGAAAAGAGACAACATCATACACTATAAACAATTAAAAGGGAAGGTCCAACTACAATGGTTGGAACGAGAAAGGCCCAAATGGGACGAACGTAGGCAAGCCAAGACCCTCAACTGGAGGGACCGAGAATGAGATGAATTCCCATGACCCTATGCACCTCGTGAGGAACCACAACCACAGTAGCAAGAGGATAAAAGGCTCTGTGCACACTACAATAGGTACCATTCAGGTGAATGTCGTTGCAAGACAAGCACATGTCTAATTATAGACAATACGACCATGCGAGAGATGTTCGAATCGAAGGAAGGACCAAGGACCCCGAGGAGGAGATGCTCCAAAGATGGTACCAAGAAGAGCATATGCCATGAAAGCTGAATGAGAGTCACATCCCTATGACACCTTAGGTATACGCACTGACGCTACTAATAAGATGATATTATATATTACTAATGAACTAGGGATAGGGGATGCTGCTTAATTCGAGGACGAATTCATTTTTAAGGCGGTTATTATGTAATAACCAGAAATTGTATAAATAATAAAAAAGAATAAAAGGTAAAGTAAAGTATGATTAGAATTATGAAAGAATAAGTAGGACTCAAAGTCAAATTATTATTCTAATATTTTAATATTCATAATCCTACCAAAATTAGTTTTAAAGGACTCCTAGGTGAGTTAGGAGAGATTAAGTTAACTTTGACTAAGATTAGGTCTAACAAAACCCTATAAATAGAGGGTTAGAGACGGGAGGGCCTCATAATTTTCTCTCAAGCTCAAGCCACCATCTGTCTCTCTCTCTATCTCCCTCTCTCTTAGTGGACTACAGAGGAGGAGGTTATACATGTGAGGACACGAAACACAAATTGAAGAGGAAGGATTAACTAACCAAAGTATGTAACTAGGAGTATCATAATTTATCGACAAAGTGAATGACACAGAGACAATAATTGATGAACGAATGTTGATCGCGTCCCCAAGGAAACAAACTGCGTTCGGAGGTAAGAAATGATTGTGTGCTAGCCATGTTTAACAGGAGAACACTGAAGCGTCAGAAAATGGATCGTGTCGCTCTTGACGCGGGCCGTGTTCCTCAACATCATTTTAGTCAACCACCATGCCCCCATGACACGGACTACGTTGATCTACGACGTGGGTCGTGTTCGTTGCTACAAAGACTGATGCACCCTAGGATGGGTCATATTCGTTGATTGCATTGACACCATGCATGACTTTGGCCGCATTGCACCTAAGCGTCGGCCGCATCACCAGAGGTAAATTAAAACGGACTAAAAGCGGATCGGGTCGCCTCGAATCCAAACTGCGCGAGGAATAACACGAACCTTGTCCTTGTAAACGCGGGTCGTCTTCTGATGGAAAAGACTGAACACAGACTGAATGTAGAACATGGACCGTGTCCATATCTATCAAGGGTCGTGTCCCGAGAGAAAATGAGTCATATTGTGCTCTAACGGGGGTTGTATTCTCGATTGAAGATGTATTAATTCTATCCCTTATTTTCTATTCTTATTGTTATAAATATGTTGATTGGAATTAATATTGAATGATAACTTAGTTAATAATTAATTAAATTTAAAAGGATATATTAATTGTGATTGAATTGAAGCATTAAGAGGAGGTCCCCACCGATTGTAGGATTTTA
Organism: Pontederia paniculata; assembly: GCA_001647135.1. Classification (NCBI taxonomy): domain Eukaryota; kingdom Viridiplantae; phylum Streptophyta; class Magnoliopsida; order Commelinales; family Pontederiaceae; genus Pontederia; species Pontederia paniculata. The sequence goes on along the minus strand of LTAE01004748.1, from coordinate 23,523 downwards.
TTCCGATTGCAGAATTCTACCCAAATTGCAAGACTCTATCCTGATATCAAGAGTTTCTCATGGTTACAAGGTTCTACCATAATTGCAGGACTTTGTCCTGATTATAGGGCTTACCTTGATTGTAGGATTTTATCTTGATTGCGAGACTCTGTCCTCACCGCAAGGCTTAACATGATTGTAGGATTTATCCTAATCGTGGGACTTGTCCCGATTGAGTACTGATGAGCGCTTATGGCTTAACTAGTCATCTTGCGGCGAGATAACCTGATTCTTATATAAATTAATAAAGATAAAAATGAATTGATATTGAGGATAATACTGATCAGGCTTGAATATAAATTGGTACCCCGCATCTACATGCGATTGATGTTCTTGTCATAGATGAACAAAAGTAAAAAATTGAATTTGGCTTGAACTTAACAAAGTTAATTGTGCTTGTTTCACAACAATGCAATTGAAATTCTTGTAATTGAATTGTTATTGATATTATTATAATTGAAAAAAATGTAATGAAAAAGTAAAGAGATAAATGATATATAATATTATTATTTAATATCTCTTTATCATGTCTTTATATATATATTTTTCTATTGAATACCCTTACATATTGGGCTTCATAGCATATAAAATATTATTTTCTTTATTTTTTATCCTACAGATGAGGAAGATAATGATGAATAGGTAATGACGCTGATGATATTTTGTGATGTGAATGTTTGCACACGATGAGTCTAGTTTGAGTTGAGCCTACTGAGTCTAATTAATTTTTACAGTTATTTGATTCTATCTTTTCAATATCGAAACTAGGTAAAAGAATGATTTATCTTGCTAGAGTATTTTATTGAGTTTTTATAAAGTTATTGGTTCCACATATTTTTTGTTAGTCTTTTGATTAAAGTCAAGTCAAAGTAGTATTGTTGTAGCGTCTCCAAGTACATATTCTACTATGTGACGGGGTGTAAATTTGAGCGATATTACAAAACAAATATAAATTTACTCTTTTAATTGATTAATATATTTCTTCATTATCATGATATTTTTTTTAGAACAAATTTATAAATTAGAAAAATATCAATATAAATTAATTATTATTTTGAAAAAGATATTATGCATATATAAATACAAATGATATCTTATCTATTTATATATCAACAAGTTAAGCTGCTACATTGACCAAATGTTTTTTAAATTAAATTTACAATAAAATTGCTATTCTCTATTTACTAATATTTGATCATTATTTATTAATCAAATTATTATTTCATGAATAAAAATAGTGTGTGTGAAAGAGAGCAGTAAAACAAATGAGCCGACTATTTGGCCCAAAGAGGTATATAAGAAATTAGGGTTTTGCACACAGTAATCTCTTCACCAACTCTGCTCTGCGGCGCCGGCAACCCTTTGCCCCTTCTTCCATTTCTCCGGCCATCCATTAGCCATGGTTCGTTGTGCCTCCTCCTCCTCCTTCGTATTCGATGAATAGGTTCATGACTTCGATGTTATTATCTTAGTAATCTTGTTCTTGTTTGGTGCCCGTTGCAGGTGAAGTACTCCAGAGAACCAGCTAACGCTACCAAGTGTAAGAGTCCCTTCCAACCATTGGCGCTTGTTTATTTTTTGTTCTCCCTGCAAATGGATCGTTCTTGAGCTAATGCGTATATGCTTTGTTTCTTGCTGCAGCGTCCAAGGCCATGGGTCGGGACCTGAGGGTTCATTTCAAGGTTCGTGGCGATTCCGACAAATTTTTTTATGTTGCATATTTCCTTGTTGGTTCAAATTCATGGAAGTAGATCTCATATTTGCTAGAATCTATGTATTAGTTCATGAAACGAGTCACATTTCAGTGAGCTGACATGATCAATTTATTCGCGAAATCATAGGAACATTATTCATTTCAAGATTATCAAAGATGTTGAGGACTGGTTTGCTAACTGTAATCTGTTCGATATCTTGTTTTCATTTAATAGTTTCTGTACTTCTAGGTGTTCATTAAATTTTCAAGTGTAGGTGTTTAGAAAGGTAATGGAAAACATCATGTAGTAATTGAAACCACTCCCTTTCAATTGCTATTTTGTTGTACAAGCATGCTCTACTTTTGCACGAGTTTCTTTAAAATATTTGAATTTTCTGAACTTGATGTCTTTTTCTTAATTTTGGTAATGTATCCAAGCTTTTGTTAGATGGAAGGCTCCTTTACATTACTTTTCTCAAACAGTTCAGTTAATACCAATCCACATTTAAGTTACTAATAGTATCAGCTGCATATGTCTGGTGCATCTTTTGTTTTATTTCTTTGTGATTAACCTTGAGGAGAAAACAAGGATCCATTTTGCTTATAAATGTGCCTCCCCATGTCATATGCATAGCTGTAGGGGGAGAAGGTGAACCTTAAGTCTTTTTTCACGATGAAAGGTTTATCATTATAGACTTTTTCATTTGATAATAATTGCAGGTGATATGTTTTGGTTATCATTCTATTTATTTCATGATCTTACCTAAAGAAAAAAGCAGGGATCCATTTTATTTATAAATGGACCTCTCGTAAACTTTAGGGATATCAAATTCATTGTTATTGGGTGAACCTTTGTTGTCTTGTCATGATGGAAGGTTCAGTAAATGATGATACAATTTTAGTTAATAGTGACATCAGTTGACCGCGGCATTCCCAGTAAAAAAAACTTTATTGTTGTCGTACTCGTTGCTTTCAAGTGAACCTTGTGTCTTCTTTCTTTAATTCTTAAAGGATTATTATGTGATTCAATTTTTCATTTGGTAATAACTACATGTTTTGGGCTGTGGTTATCATTTCATTTACTTGATGATTTTACCTAAAGAAAAAAGCAGGGGTTCATTTTCTTTATAAATGGGTCTCTCGTGAACTTTAGGGATATAATATTCGTCGTTATTGGGTGAACCTTTCTTGTCTTGTTCGTGATGAAAGGTTCAGTAAATGACGAAACACTTTTACTTAATAATGTCGTCAGTTCTCATTTTTTGTTTCATTTTACCTGTTATGCATTTTTCTTCATAACTGGATATTGTTTCCAAACATAAGGGATGTCTGGTACACTGTTGTTAGCGGTTGAACAATTCCTTTCTCCTTTTGTGATGGAAGATTCAATGAATGATAAAAGTGGAACATCTTTACTAGTAATTACTTACGATCTATTATTTGAGTATTTTTATACTGCACAGTGTTTTATATCTTTGTTTTATTTACTTCGGTTACATTGCAGCAGAGATAGAGGCAGTGTTATTTTCCTAGGAAACTCTAAAATTCATTGACATATCTGTCTAAAAGAACATTTTAGGTTGGAGGCAAGTTTCTTCACTGATATTTGTTGGTGTCAGGACTGGATTCTGTACTTTAGTTTTCTGAAAATTAACTTCACTAAGTTTAAGCACAATCTCCTGACTCACTCTTTCCTAGATGTTTTGGCTAGAGTGTTCCATGGGTTATTGTGGTGGCTGAGAAAAAAATGTTTATAAATTAGTGAATGTAATAAAAGATGTAATTATATTTGGACTTTTTTGTCTAATGTTATTTATTTACTTTTTTCTTCGACTTCATGTTATACAATACTTGATTAAAAGTTGAGTTAATTGTAAGTCGGTTGCAAGTTTAAGTATGTATCACAATTAACTACTAGCATATATACTTTATTTCTCTAGTTCAGTTTTTTTGTTTTTATTTTGTCTCTTCCTGAATACAATGCTGAAATATTGTACTATGATAACAGAATACACGTGAGACCGCTTTTGCAATTAGAAGACTACCTTTAGCCAAGGCTAAAAGGTACCTTGAAGATGTAATTGCTCACAAGCAGGCGATTCCGTTCCGGAGGTATTGTAGTGGTGTGGGCCGCACAGCACAGGCCAAGGCTCGCCATTCTAATGGACAGGGTCGTTGGCCTGTGAAATCAGCTAGATTTATTTTGGATCTGCTCAAGAATGCTGAAAGCAATGCAGAAGTGTGAATTTCTGCACCTCTTTTTTATTTGTTTCAATTATGTTACTTTTGTTCCAAGTATTTGACTTTTTACATCTCTAATCAGGTAAAGGGTCTGGATGTTGATACTCTATATGTATCACACATTCAGGTGAACCAAGCACAAAAGCAGAGGCGTCGTACATACCGTGCTCATGGACGAATCAACCGTGAGTTTTAGTTCCCAGTTTCAGTTTGGCGTTTTCAAGTTGATTTCTAACTACTGTTTGCTCGTGCACTTTTTCAGCTTATATGTCCTCTCCTTGTCACATTGAGTTGATCTTGTCTGAGAAAGAAGAAGCAGTCAAGAGAGAGGTATCCTCTTTGACATTTAACAAGTTTACCAATATGATTGACTTGCTATATCTACACAATTTTTTTCATCAGTCGGTAACCTGGCATATTTTTTACATGTCATTGTAGTCTCTTTCAAATTCTTCAGTAATCTAACATCTTGTGAAATGTTTTTGTGTAGGCCGAGAACCAAATAGCTACCACCAAACCCAAGGGTCAAGCAGTTTGATGTGTAGCTTCTCTCTTACTGTATCTGACAGAATGCTTTATGATCCACTTTTGTTTATTCAAATCTATCAATCTCCTGTTGCATGATTTTTTTCTTACATATGGCTACATTCGATATAATTTTTTTTTTCCAAATTTTTTGTTGTGTTTTTCTTTCAGTGTTTCAGATTAATTTTAATTTCAAATGTGGTGGAAGATGGTGCAAACCAAACTTATGGTCTGGACCCAATAAGGGGGCATATTTTTGGCCGAGTCCTTTTATGGAAGAACTATATGGTGCTTTTTTTCTTTGATAAACCTGATTTTTTTTTCGGTAGCTAGGCTTATTAGCACTTGTTAATTCGGTTCGAGGGGATAAAAAATTTCTCCCAAGAAAGTGTTGGCGCACTATTGGAACTCTGGTCTTTGAAACTCAGATTCCAATTTTATTCTGGCGCTTTTGGTAATTGACCAATTTGTCTCATTCAAAAGAAAATAAATCCACGCTTGAGTAGCTACTTAGTTGAATTTATGTCATGTTGGATGCAATAACATTTTTTTTCCAATTTAGTTGCTATTTTGACAACACTGATTTTTGGTGCAAAGTTCTGTTGTCCCCTTCAGTTTTCCTGTTGCATGTAAAAAGGACCATCCTAAAGTTGTCTAACCATCAGAGAGCATCTCTAACCATAGCCACCAGAATGTCACTAGGCTCATATCTAAGCTAAGGAAAACAAAGCATTCTAGTTTGTATGTAATCTTGCATTAACCAATTTTCTTTTTTTGGGAAGCTACGCGTAACCTCCAAACTTCACTTTGGACATAGTATAGTTCACAGTTATCTAACAACAAACCCCACCCTAACCTCCCCGTCTTATATCATCCCCATTCGTGCAATGCCCTTTCCATTCTGTACAATTGAACGCAGGAGCAATTGAAAGCAGGACTCAGCATTAGCCATGGCAAGTCCTAGGATCTCTTTCTCCGACGATCTCTCGACTACAAGCGCCTCCGGTGCTCATCTACCCTCGGCCGATCCTAATTGTGTGTCTGTTGATTTCGACTTCGGCGTAATTGCGGATGCCTCTGAGTCCTACCTCGCCGATGATCTCTTCTCCGACGGCGTGCTCCTTCCAACCCTCCCTGTCCCAACACCAAAGGTTGATGGTCCTATGCCATTAGAAGCATCAACGCAAAGTTTTAAGAAGCCGTCTAACACTGATGCAAGAAAAAGATCACCCACACGGAAGTCCTTATGGCCGTTCCGCCGGAGCAGCAGCCTTAACGTCATCGTCGACGACGGCAGGAAAGCAGCACTGTCCTCGTCGAAATTGGTTCGGAGCAAATCTGCAGAACCTCGCTATAAGCAACATCACGCAAGGGAAGGCAGCTCCCATGGCAAAACTTTTAGCCTCAAGAGGAAAAATGGTGCATCCCCTGAAAGAGTCTCAAACGAATCCAAAACGAGAAGATACTATTACTCCGGTGGTTCTCGCCGATCCTACGGCGATGGCGTACGAGTCGGGTTGATACTCAACGTATCCTTGCCATCAACGTCGAGTATCCTGAAAACATTCAGCAATCTTCTCATGTGGAGCTGCGGGGGCAAGCGTACGAGGAAGGATGCCGCTGCTACTAGTCGACAGTAGAAGCCTATAAGGCATGCAAAAAAAGAGAAGGCCACGGAGAGCTCTTTCTTCTCCCTACGTAGTGATTTTTATTAGTATTTTTTTTCTTCTTTGACGTGTCTGTGAATAGATAGCGATTACTATGTATATAACAAGGGCATTGTGTACTTTGGTAATCATCGATCCATGGTACCAAAGGGATCCAAACAAGAGGAAGTAATTTCTAAAAAAAATGTTTATTAGATGGTGATCATAAAATGACTTTAAATGGCATACATGTAATATTGTAAATAGTTTGGATAATTATGCAATGTACATCAAAGTAGTTCATTTTTCTTTTAATCATTTTAAGATTAATTAATGGATATAATAATAAATTCTAATTTAATGTTATCGTATCAATAATTCGATAGGGGCAATGATTTTTCAAACCAAAGAATTTATAAATTACCAAAATAATAATAAATAACAAAATGATCGCATATTACAAGGAACAATTATATCATAACGAAAGATTTTGAATGAATATTTGGATATAAGTTTCTATATGCTAATCCCTAGTATATATATAGTGTTTTAAACATTTCGAATGTCGATTTATCAATCTTTCATCGTTATTATTAATTGCTTTTACCAAATAGATCAATTTGCGCTTTGAATTGGTCAAAACTCTAAAAGTTACTAAAATGTATTCTTAAGAGGTACCAAACAATATCTAAGACAAATTAAACAATGCCAAATATTTAGTCTTAAAAAATATATGAAGAAAATTGAAAAAAAAGATAGATAGGAACTCTACTCGTATGATCCATGTGTTCCTCTACCGAGCAAGCCACTAACATTTCCTCCTCCGCGTTGAAGTTTGAGAGAACAATAAATACTTGTTACACATTTAACCTGTATTTTGACCAATTAGATAAATCATATATATAACATATTACATGTAAATGTATTTACATTTAATCACCAATATATGTATGTTATTGCCACGAAAAATTGTATACAATAAAAGGAATTAGGTGTAGGGTGTTGATGCATGACCAACCTGGTACTAAATTCGATCTAATTTCATCAATTTTTTATCGGGTCGGATTGGTGACAAAGTACCTTTGGATCCAATCAATCAAGCTCAACACCCATTGGGATGAATTGGATACGATTCGATAATCAGATTATCCATTTTTTTCCTTTTGCAATATTCAAATCAATTATATTATTTTAAAGTAAGAGTTAAGTTTTCTTATAAACATGTAATTTAAAATATAAAAATATTTTAATTTTAAAATAATTTTGAACTTTAAAGTAAACCAAACTAATTCAAGTTAAAAGAAAAATAAGAAAAACTTTTCCAAATTATCACATGGAGTTGGATTGATTAGGTTGGAAAAAATAAAACTCATACTCAAATCTATTAATGATCGATTTTTTGCTAGGTCGATTTGGATTCGATCATCCGACCATAGATTTGAACCGATCCAATTGAAGTTGGTTGTCAAGTTTGTTAGACTGATATGAAAATGTGAAAACTCATAACTACATCAACACATAGTTACCTTTTTTTCCTTTGTGTAATTGATCATTTATTTGCTTTTAGAATTGTGTTTAAAATATAAATATAATGATGTTGCTCTTCTTATCGGCTTAAGCTTTTAAAATTATTCGTAGCACATCTAACTTAAAATAATATCAGAACCTCGACGTCACTCATGTTAAAGATTAATTTCCTCCTTTAGTTGTCCATATGCTAACCTTTGGACTAGATCAAAGTGTTAGCGATCCACACATAAAGAGAAATATTAATAATATAAATATAAAAATGTTACTCTTATTATCATATTATTCTTTTAGGATTGTTGGTTGTAAATCTAATTTAATATTCATTGTACAATCATCTAATTATATTATAATTTTAACCTAGTTGAAAATTCATACCTTAATATAACTAAGATGCCTTGCAGTTAACGATACCATGCATTAATCTTGTTGTTCGGACAATAAACTTTGTGGTGGTCAGGGACGGCCGAGGAATAAAAATTAGGGTGACCGAAATATATAAAAGCAAAATATTAAAAATTGAGAAGAGCCAAAATAATAAAAGATATATTGAGATTTGAACTCAAGATCTTTTAGTATAAATCAAAATCATCTATCCATTTTAATATTTTTTTATTTATCGATTTTAATTACTAATATATATATATATATATATATATATATATGTATATATTTATATATTCCATTACTAGAAAAGTTATGAGGAGGAGGGGGTGGTGGGTGTGGCGGGCGACTCCTCCCCTGGTGGTGGTTCATCGAATGAGGGTTTGGAGCCCAAGAAAAAAGTTAGATTTTTTTATTTGAAATTTCATATTTTATGATAGATATCCCATTACTAGAAGTGCTCATATACATATTGTAGGTTAGGATTAGGAGGCATTTGAATTATTGGAATCCTTTTAATATTTCTCTCATCAAATATTATTTTTGTTGCTCACCGAAGAGTTGATCGAGTTAAGAATAAAGTTCAGAAATCCCGTGTTCATCTTTTGTGTGCAATTATCACTCTATTAAAAAAATGTCATGTAGCATCTATTTCCTAAAATATCGACTCATTTATTTTGGAAAAGTAAATTTGCATTTCTATTTGTTTACCACAAAACCAAAAAAAATATTTTTTATATATAATCTTCCAACTTTGATTATAATATTTATCTTATCCTTTAATGTTACAAAAAATAAAAGAGAGAAAAAGTAACACATAAGAGACACAAGATTTAATAAGGTTCATCTTTAATTAGTCTATATCCTCGGATGATATTCAGATTCTCTGTTTAACGTGAAAAAAATTTGATGATACAAGAAGCAAAACAATTCAAACATTAAGAAGTCTATATAGGGACTTAAAATATAAAATATAAAATAGAAACTCTATGTTTAGGTGGCAGGATTCTCTTCTTTTAGGGAATCCCTTGGATCCTCCTAAACTCACTCCTTGGCTTGTTGACCAAGCAACAATATTTTCATATAGGATGAGCGGTTTAGTCGCTCCAATTATTTGAGAGACAGTATTGCACAAGAGTCATATGAATTTGTCATTAAATTAAGATTTAAGATATTATTAATAATTAACAATTTTCTTAAATAAGTAGGCGCCCAAATTTATTTCTTTGGGTTATTTTCGCTAACACCATCTCAATTATGACTTTTTTCGCATCTAGTCATAAATTATAAATTTATCAATTTTAGTCCTCAAACTTATTTTGATTTGTCAATCTAGCTCTTTTGTTAGATTTTAACCAAAATTTTGTTAAGTTAATTTTTTAATGATGATGAAATATCATTCTTACTCTTCATTTTTTAATACGCTAATTTTTTTTATGAAAAAAATAAAGTAAGGATAGAAATATTATTTAATCATGATCTTTTAGTATTTATGAAACATCTTGATCAAGTTGTTATTTTTTATTTTTTAAATATTTTTATAATATCTAAAAGAAAAGGGTAAAATTATTATTTTGTAATAAAATAATTAACATAATTTCGGATGGAGTTTAACAGAAGAACTTGATTGACAAATCGACATAAGTTCAAGGATTAAAATCGAAAAATTTATAATTTAAGGTTATATGCGAAAAAAATATAATTGAGGGGATATTAGCAGAAGTTCTATTTCTTTTGCTCTTTTGATTGACTGTAATATATTTTCTTGTGTTCGCGACATTACATCATTAACATAATAAACTGTCATTGTTAATCTCGCGTTACGTTATATAAAATTATCAATCGTATATCTATGATAGATATTAAAGAAAAAAACTAATCTCATTTGATGTGATGTCACACCGATATAATAATAATAATAATAATAATAATAATAATAATAATAATAATAATAATAATAATAATAATAATAATAATAATAATAATAATAATAAT
>LTAE01004748.1:0-13154 GCA_001647135.1 Pontederia paniculata | reverse complement strand
CATATACATTATATATATATATATATATATATATATATATATATATAAAAGTAAATATTTAGAAATAGATTATGATAAAAAACTATTTTTTTCTAATTAAATAAAAAAACATTTGAAAGTCCAAACAATTTGATAGACGAAGTTATTCTGACACTAATAGAACTTTTCGATAGACGAAGTTTGAAAGTCCAAGTAATTTTCTGGAGATATGTAGGACACCAGCAAGGAGACTACATCATCCAAAAAGAAGAGCTGATCAGTATCACAGAAAGTTATTGAAGAATAATGATACTCATCGCTTGATATACATATTATGCCAATCTGCACAATCAATCAAAAGATGAAAATGGCATTCAAGGATGCCAAAAATTATGATTTGACTCTTGTATCACTGTGTTCATCTAACCAAGCTATGATGTCGCCGAAAACCTTTTCGATCGCCTCATCCGATTCACCTTCCAGAATAGCATGACATGCATCTTTGTAGAGGCACAATCTCTTGTTTTGACTGCTTGCTTTGTCATATAAAGCTTTGCTCACTGCAGGGTCAGTCACAGCATCAGCTTCACCATGTAAAATTATTAGAGGCAAGGATACCTGTATAAGGAGAAGAATCTGTAAAGATCAGATATATTTCTGCTTTTAAGATTTTGCTAAGTTAAAAAATATCCAAAAAAAACATGCTTTCTTGGTGCAAATAATGAAGCAGCAACTGAATGTTATGATAAACTATTAACACTAACTTGCTCATCTCCTAAAGCTTTCATGATAACATTCTCAAACTTCTTATTTCCATTTTTGAATATATTTCTCTGAGATTTTATTTCCATCCTCAGAATCTTCTCGAACTTCTTACAGTTAAACCCTTCTGTGCTTCATCTTAGGCTTCTAGTACTTCTAGTACTTTTTTTTTGAGAAGTAGTACTTCTAGTACTTCCTCTTTGATAATACATTTTGGTCTGTTATTCTAAGTCAAAGTGCATTTGTACCTCCCAAACAATTCATGTCATGCAAGAGTGTGTATTTCCAAGTGAGTGCTTAAATTTTGGAGGAGGTGAAACAAAGATGAGACTGGAAGATCTGCGGAATTATCTCACAAATTCTCAAAATAAAGTGCATTGTGAAATAAAAGAAAAAAAATTAACTTCAGAAGCTTACTTCTTCTAATCGGCGTTCGATCTCTTGGGTAGTTCTGAGTAATTCCAAAGCTGTTCTCAAACGTGGCTTGTCCTGGTATGCAATAACATTATATTTGCACTGCATTCAATAAAAGAAAGAATAATATCAAATATTAGTGAGGACAAGATTCGTTGGATCAAAAAACGATACAGGGAGAAGAAAACTTATAGTTATCGCATTGTAGCATTGAACTATGGCAAATATAATCAACTGCATTTCAACTCATAGTCTGCCGAATGCAAAAAACTGCTGCTTTATTATGCATCCATATGATATAATTCAAATAGAAGAGTTGAAAATTCACCTGTTCTCGCTTCTTTATGTCTTTGAAAGCCATCTCTGCCAAATCCTTCTGAGGAACTAACTTCTCCTTGGGAAGAATGTTAGCTAGAGCGATTAGAATCTTCTGAACAGGCCAAGATGGAACAACATCATCTGCCATCTACAAAGAGCAAAATTAATGAGGTGAAAAGATGCAGAGTACTCACACATCTCGAATTTCAGGCACAATTACCTTGCACATTGGTGCTACCAAAATAGCACCATCCCATGAATGAGATTGTTTGAGGTGCACCTTTATCGCAACAGCGCCACCCATTGACTGCCCAAATAAGAAACTAGGCAGACCTTTGTATTCACTCTCTTCTGTAAGCCAATGCCAAAAATATATTATGTTTCAAACTATATGTAAATGATTTGCCAAGTATAATAAATGTGATAAACCAACAATGACATATCTGCACTATATGACCTCTTATGGTCAGACAGGTATAATGTGAGATTAACAACAAAGCATGATGCAAAATTAGTAAATATATGCTAACTAAGAGGAACTATGTCAATAAAGCAAACCTTTTATTTTTGAGAAGCATTCAATTACATCATCGACAAGTTCATCAAAGCTCGGAATATATCCATGAAGCCCTTCGGATAGACCAAAACCAGGATAATCCATTGCGAAAATCCCATACCCTGCCGATGCAAGTTTTCTTGAGATACCTGTGAAAGGCATAAACTTCATATGTCATGATATTTCAACAGAGAAACTGATACTTATGCCAATTATAAGCAAGTAGTTATTGTTATTACCTTCAAAGAAAAATGTGCAGGTATCACCATAACCATGACAGAAGAAAATTAGCCCCTTTATTTTACAGTTCTCCGGAATCCAGCTTTTTGCAAAAATCTCCAAACCTCTACGATTCACCTTATAGCACTGCACATCAGATATAAAAAAATAATGCCACCAACAAAAAGAATAACTAATCGCCGACTTGACTAACAGAACAACAAAATCAAGCTTCAAACTATTATGGCCATGAGAAAATTCAAGCTCCATACATGTGTTAGGAACAAAGATATTTGAAGCCTTTTACATTTAACAATGACTTTCTCTCTTTCTGATTGAAAGGACACAGATTTGTGAAGATTGTAACTTATAAGTTTGAATCATGAAAAAAGGAAAGATGTATTACCTCCTCAACCTGAATTCCTGGATATTGTGCCTACATGAGGAAAAAAGAGTAAATTTGTGAGATAATATCTGCTACAAGTATTCAAAGTAGCCACTGGAATTCTAGTAGCTCAACACAAACGAACCCTCATTCTGAACAAGTTGAAATACACATTGTAATGACTGATAACTGTGAATTACATATGTTAGCAACATAAACTTTTTTCCGTTCAAGCCAGAGACAAAGCCAAAGTATTAGATTAACTACTCACTTGTTACATCGAAATCATCCAGCATCCGAGCACGAGATAGCACGAGGGTTAGTAATCTTTTCCTAATTTATATGCATTCGACACAGGATTCCAGTTCTGATGTTTTACATGTAACAATAGCAATTTTATAGACGCTGAGAAAGAAGAAAGAAGGCACCTTGAAAAGGCAATGATCGATGGAGAGCTGGACGTCCTTGAAGGCGTCGCGGACCCTGCGGCGCTCCAGGGCGTAGTCGAGATTGGCCCGGGCGACCATCCTCGCGAGGCCCTCGTCGACGCCCTCCCACTTGTTCGGGGCGGTGGGCGCGGCCATGGCCGTCGGCCCAATCCGACGTTGCGTTGGGATATCTCTGTGATGGGAAGCAGCCGGAGCCCGGGAAGGTTGACGACGACGGCGGAGGCGCCGACGGTCAGATGCCGCTACGATGGCGGATCTCGGGCGCCATCCGATTGGAATGCTGACTCGGGAGGCTGCGGAAAAGGTTGGATTTTTTTATATGCCGTGTTGGATTTTGCGTATCGGAATATTCTTAAAACGAAATATTATTATTAGAACATAAAATAAACGTGGATATATTAACTTAAAAGGAATAAAAATGAAAAGAAAGGTGTCTTTAAGACGTGCTTCAATGTTCGATTTGTTAATCAGATCATATATAAATCATCTTGGTGTAAAAACGGATTGCTCAAAATAAAAGCTCGGAAATTCTTAAATTATTAAAAATAATTTTAAAATTTGAGTGTAATAAAACTGAAAAATGGAAACAAAAAGTATAAAAGGAAAGTAAAAGACAGGGGAAATAATTGAATAGAGAAGGGATGGAAAATTAAAATGAAAACTGACATTAAGAAGAAATAAATATGGTGGATTAATAGGAGATAAATGGAGAATTAATAGGACTCGGAGGAGAACCGGAATTGAAAATTAGAAAAGGAAGGTGATAAGATAAAGCAAAAATGAGAAAGTTGACTGATTTGAGATTAAAAAAAATATACCTTCAGTGATACTAAATAATGAATAATAAGTTGATAATAACCTACTAATATGACAATATCAACAAGTTGAGTCATTTTTTAGTAAATTTTATGACAATATCATCATATAATATTTCTTCCTTTCTTATTTTATATTTTATCTCCTCTCTCATTTCTTCTATTTTTCATTAAAAAAAACTATAAACTAAATAAACTTTAGTAAATTTAGAAACTGCAAAATAATATTAAATAATTAAGATGTTTTTTATTTAAATTTAGAATCAAGAAATTTTAATTAATTTTAAACTCAGGGATACCATCAGCATCTGCATATAAAAGTTTTAATACTTTTGTGTTAACAAACATTGACTACTTACTATTACTATTACTAGTTTCATCCAAACATGTAATTTACTTATTTTTAAAAATAAATTTTAGTATTAAGATTACAGTATTTATTAGGCATTCTTATTATCAACCAACCCAAATGAGGCTTTGCAGAGGTAGAGTAAACCTTTGATTGTTTGGTTCGAGAATTACGATTAGATGATAAGAATTTTTTATTAAATAATTTTTTTATTTTATAAAAATAAAAAAGTCCATTCTGGAGTTCTTAGGCTTAGTTTTAGTCTTTTATAATTTATCCTAATCTTATACTAGGCATACTTATATTGCATATTTTATTTTTTTTATTAAACGACCGAAAAGATTCAGCTTGTCAAAAAGTCCGCGACCCAACCTTGTTATTAGGAGTATTTTCATCTCTCTCATAATCAATGATTTACTTACATTTTCGTCCATAAATAAAACGTTATCCACTTATATAGCTCTTTTGAACTGCCATACTTTTTCACTTTACACACCGTTATTTTTTTAGTTTTGTTCCTCTTTGATTTATTCGATTACATTTTTAGCCTCGATTATCATCTAAAAAACACAATTGAGCATGTGAAAGTAAAATAATAAAAAAAACACACTATTTATATTTAAAGTGTATGCTAATTTTTTTAATTTCACATGATAATAAAAGATATAAATAGAGTTGGATAAACAAAATAAAACAAAAGTTAATCTAAAACTCAACTGTTTGAAGTAATATAAAAAAATATGTCAGTAATAATCCTAAAAGTTTATGGATAATTAAGAAAAGAATTTTTTTTTAATACAAGCAACGTCGATGTTTGAACTCACTATAAATTAAATGTGCTACAAACATTTTAAAAATCTTAAATTTATAAAAAAAATTAAGCAATTTCTTTATATGGATAAAATATTTGTGCAACACTTTATATTATAACACAATCCATTTCTTCTTATATTATATATAAATATTTTAATATGAGCCTATGATCATAAACCGGTACTAATAAATCTATAGAAAAATATGAGAGAACACACTCCTTGCCATCTATTTATATTTATATTTATATTCTTAATGGAAAAAAAATTGATCATAAGAAAACATGTATGAGTAGTTACTTAGTTTATGAGAAAATAGAATAAACTAATAGTTTAGGTGATCATGGTAAATGAAAATAACAAAAAAGTAAGTGATATTTTTTGAACTACGGATTTTTTTATTATAAACAAAATCTAAAAAAACATAACCTTAAACTTTTTTTAATAGACATATTAGTAGTGACATCAGTTCCTATCTGATTTCTAGGGGTGTTCACGGGTCAGGTTGAACCCGACCCCCCGAACCCATACTCGAACAGACTCATTCAACTTTGGTCGGGTTGGTTTGGGTCGGGTCGTGATCCTTATGGCATGCAAATCCGATCCAATCCGACTCGTCCAAAATCGGGTTGGATCGGGTCGGGTCACCCGTCCAAATTTTTTATTTTCTTTTTCATTTTTTTTAATTTTTATTTTATTTTTTAATATTTTAGAATTAATAATTATATTTATTATTCATTTTCAAGTATAAAATAAGTTTTTTAATATTTTATGATGATATATTTTAAATTTTAAATTAAATTTAACCTTCAAATTAATTTAAAACTAGTTTAATTTAAATAAAAAATAAAAAATCGGGTCATCGGATCAGGTCGGGTTGATTCAGATTGGAATTTTCCAACCCGTACCCGACCCGTAAAACCCCTACTAATTTCAATTTTTTAAAATCTTGGTTTATTAAAAACTATATTTCCATTCTAAGTTTTAACATTTTCCAAGACTATAACCGATACTAATGAATCATTATAACTCATGTTGTCAGAACCGGACCGGACCGGCCGGTTCGACCGTCGACCGGGGCCTAGTTCGGTCTTGGTTCAATGAAAAAAATCGAGCAAATACGTTGGACCTGTTAGAACCGATCAAAAACTTGAAAAATAAAGGTTGAATCGCTTGAACCGGTTATTTTGATGAACCGACCGGTTCAAAAAAAAAGATAAAGAAAAACTGGGCTGAAAAGAAAGAAGTGGGCTTTGGGATAACGGGGCCATGAAGAAAAATTATACTTGAAGGTCTTTTAAATCAGTTTTTATTTTTTATTTTTCTTTTAATTATAAAAAAATTTCTTTAATTAATATTTGTGTTTGAATAAATAATTATTTAAGATATATTTTTATTAATATTTTTTGTATCAAATAAAATGTTAATTGATCATAAATTTTGAAAATAAATTTAATTTCTTTTCATATTTAATTACTTATTTGTGATTTTTTATGTAAATTATAAATATCTTTTAGTTTAATTTTTTTTAATAATATCCGATTCGATCGTTCGGTTTAATCGATTCGACCGATTAAACTTGACCCGGATGCTCCTTCGGGTCGATGTCTGGTTCAGTTCTGACAACATTATAGATAGAAACAAGAATAAATGAAGCAACTTATTATCGGAAGGGGACAAACTATGACATAATCGAGGAAAAAAATCCCTGTTTCCATAATAATTAAATTGCCACACTAATAAAAGTAAGAGGCATTCAATAATTATAAGTTAGCTTGACCTCAAATATTTAAGTAAGAGGTCCTCAATGTGGTAGTACAAATGAAGAATATAATGACGCAGAAGGAAAATAAATGAGAACATGGGTAATAAGCTGCTCCCATTGACATTTCTCTCATTTGAACGAAATTAACCAAATTAACTAGATCTTCTTGGTTTGTCTTTTTTACAATGTAATGTTATTCACATTGAATTTTAATCTATAATTTATTTTAAACACAATTTAATTATCTTAATTCGTACATCTTTATTTTGCCTTATCATAACTTATTCTCTTGCCGTGCTCATGCATATATATGAGATTAAGTTTGTTAAGATCGATTCGTAAAAGATGGATAGTAAAGATTGCACACAAATTATATCATATGATCGATAAGAAATTACAAAAAAATATTGAGATTTTGACATGAGTTTATCTTAAAACATAGCTGCATGCAGCGCAATACGGGCTCGACTTGGATGCCTAATGCACCTCCCTCATGCTGCTTGTTGGGGTCAACCGAGGTCACACTGGAGACGAGGAACACATCGGTTCCTGTTCTTGGGTTGGACAAATGCATGGCGAGGCATTGAGGGAGGGACTTGGGATGGTGGCAGTGAGGCATTGAGGAACCCATGCTTTGATTATTTCATATTTTGCGACTACCTCATCTTTTATCTTTTATCTTGTATGTTATTTTCCAAAAAAATTAACAAAAAATCATGTCCTTGTTTACAGTTAAATTCAATGATAAAATGATTTATTTATTTTTTGCATAACATACTCTATATAATACATTTAAGAAGAACAAAACAATTGTTTTATCCTCACACATAAATTTTAGACCACTCAGAATGCAATATGGTTACTAAAGTCAGTTCGTTCTTTATAAAACCTTCCACATTATAATATTAACAATTAACATATCAATTAAATTTTTTTTATGGCGATATGACTTGAGTCTTGAATCCAAGAAGATGCCTTGTAATGCTGATACATTTTTAATGTTTAATCCTCAAAATAAGTCTGAAAACTTAAATGTTACATGTAACAGTTAACTTGAATTAATAAACCAGGAAATGAGCTCATGGGTAACTGGGATCCTAAGACAACAACACCTGAGCTGGTTTTCTTATTATTTATTTATTTATTGAGTTGGATGTGTGTGTGTGTGTGTGAGAGAGAGAGAGAGAGAGAGAGAGAGAGAGAGAGAGAGAGAACTGCGGCTGAATTTTGAAGACCCCGGTAGTCCCCAGGCACAGCAGCAGGCAGCTATGGATATGTATAATAAAGCCATGATATCATATCCATTGAACCTTTGGCATCTCTCTCTCTCTCTCTCTCTCTCTCTCTCTCATCTCCAAATGCATGATATCATATCCTCACATGCATATTTTTAATGATATGTGTAGCATTATTAATATTTGAGGCACAAAATATTCACGAGAACGTAATTGTACATATAACACTACTAAAAAATGCACACGATAATATGTAATCCATTTTATACATAGATGGTAAAAAAATGCTTGGTCATTTAAGTTAACTCATGCACAACCTAGGATAACATTTGAGTATTTACACTATTAATATAAAAAAATGAGTATTTATATGTAAATCGAGCTATATATATATATATATATATATATATATATATATATATACATACATATATGAAATACCCAATTAAGGACCACTAGTCTACTTGTGTATTTTGTTATACGCCTCTCTGCCAATATTAATGAAAGTTAATTAACAGCAGTTTTTCCTTTTCCTTGGCTACTTCAAAGATCACAGGATGCAGTTTCAATGTATTGGAGTATTTAATGTGGTCATAAATGATGACAGTAGTGAACACCAAATGTTTATATTTTAGTACCCTACATCACAATACTAATCAAGAGTAATTGATCATCGCCTAATAGGCTTCTTGACCAGTTGAACCAATTACTTACGTTGACGCAGTATGCATTCTATTACCTCTAATGCAAGAAGATAAGAGAGACACCACATATGGAAATTTCAGAGATGAGTAGATCATTCTTACATGAAGATGTAGGGGCGCTGCCAGCAAGAAAACTCCACCTGCGTCCAACTTCACTTATTACATGTCCGCAACGGCCTTGCAAATCGATGCTCATGCTTTCTGAAGCTACATCAGCTGGCCTTCGAGCTATCGCGAAGGCATTGCACCGAAGAGCAGCCTGAAACGAAGTAATCAAACAAATATATAAGGTACGTATATATTGATCTCCTTACAGGTTTACAGAAATGATCAGCCCTAAAAGACTTGCCTATATCTCTTCATATGTAGTGACTTAAGAAGAATCAGCTACAAAATCAAGCCAGATGAACAATTAAGAAGACAAACCTGAGGGTGAACGATGTTGAGTGTGGTGGTTCTGCAGGAGAAGCAGCGAAATTGGGATGACATGATATGGTGATCTTATGAGTGCACAAAGATGAAGAAAGAGTCGCGGACCACTGTGGAATGAAGTCTGTTTGTGCATGCTGAAATTAATAAACAAGGTGAGGGACGGAGAGAGAGAGAGAGAGAGAGAGAGTGTTGGGTGGATGGAGGGAGAAAGATCACTGAACCGACCAAAACTTGTGCAAGTGGACTGTTCAACGGTCATGACAAGCATTGCACCAGCACTATTTTTATACTATTAATTATTGATAAAAAAGATAAAATTAAGTTTATTTAAAATTTACATTATATATAAACGAATATATCGTATATTATATATAATCGAGTATATATAAAAAATTAAACTTGAAAATTGAATAATGCGTATTCCAATTTAACAATATATAATTAAATATGCTGAAAATCAAACAATAAATGCATGTTAGCTAATTCAACATGAACTTGGCGTTCTAGAATTTGCTTGGTAAATAGAATCAACGTGAATAAATATTTCTAGATATGGATCCGAAAAAGAAACAAATTATATAGAGGGAATATTAATGTACAAACAACCAAAAAAGAAGCAATGGCGCAATTAAAAATACTTGCTGTTTGCCCTTCCCTCCAAAATTTTGGTGTAATAGATTACTCAAACCATCTTCTTAGAATCTGAATATATTATTTATTTTGTCAACAAATCTAGGCGATGATGAATTGTAAGTAATATAATGTAATCATCGACAGAAAACGATATTTGAAATTCCACAACACTAAGGCTCTGTTTGACTACTGAAATCGGGTCAGAACCCAAGCTCGGTTCCAGTGGATTTTGCCAAACGACAAGACATTTGGCAGAACCCACGTGACCCAGGTTCTGATCCAGCGGTTCCTACTTGCAGCAGGAACCGCTGAGTTCTGCTGTTGGAGGTCTTGCGGCACCTTTTTTTTTCTATCGCAACTTTTTTTTTGCTGCAACTTTTTTTTTCTCTCTTTTGAAGTTTTTATTTATTTTTTTAATAAGTTTTCTTATTTTATTCTCTCACTTTTTTACTTATTTTTCCTTTTCTTTTAATTTACATTCCATCTTTATTTTTTAATTTATTTTGTTTACTCTATCACTAGCTTATAATTTTTTATTCTTTAATTTATATTTCAAATAATTTATTTAATTATTAACATTTAATTTTAAATGTTAAAATTTTAATTTTATGCTAATTTTTTTAGTGTAAAATTAACAAAAAAAATATTATATTCTAATTTTATACTATTCAATGATATAATTGTAAAATTGTTTTTTAATTTAACTTTGATAAAATATTTTATATATTATATAATATATTATGTTTAATTACCATTTATTTGTAGTTTAAGCTTATCAAAATATTTATAAAAGATAAATTTTATATTATTTATAAAATTATTAGAAATAATTTTTATATATCAAACTACTTTTAATATTTTTTTTATAATTAATTTATTTATCTAAATAATTAATTCTATTTTTCGGTTCTCATACAGTTCATCCAAACACTCACGGAACTTAATATTTTTAGTTCATCCAAACACTATTAGAACTAATCTATCAAATTAAACTATTCACTAGAACCCGGAGAACCCCAAGTTCTACTTGCTAAACAGGGCCCAAAGATCGTCTAACACCATGAAGGAAGCTTCTAATCAATTTTGGTGTTCCCAAGAAATAAATGAACTCTAATTTTGCATTGGGACCATTACTTTTTATGCACAAAAAATACAGCTAAAAATGGATAATTGATGGTATTTAGTGGTGGCCATTTAAAAAAATTAATAGCATCAACGACTTTTCATTTCATCATAAAGTTTTCAATTAGCCTGTATCGGAGAACAAGGGCGTGGTGCAGTGACTCACCCCTCGATTTGACTTATAGCTGAAATCTTTTATTGGTGAATTTTAAAGCTGCGGAGAGGAGAATGGAGAGAGAATTGAAATTTTAGAATGCTAAATTTAGGGAGAAAGAACGTGGTAAACCATTAGAAATAGAATTTGATGTATTAAGGTGAATAAAAGTTAATTTAAGGAAATTTATGATATAATGGAGTGATCTAGAAGTTGTTATTTAATGGCCAATACAAATAATTATGAGGCAGTGGAGTAAGGATTGTTATTTAATGTTCTGAAGGTGAGAGGTTTAGTTTGTAATATAGCAATATGGGAATATTTTTGTTTGACAGAAAATGCGAAGGTAAATATATATAAACTTTACATTTCAACCTATGGAATTAAAGTTGTAACCCAATTTTTTTTTTTGAAATTAAAGTATGGAATAATAGAATTTGATCATAAGTGAAAGAGGTGTTACAAAAGTATTACGTAATTAACTCTAACCAATAAATATATTAATTAAAACTATCTAACAATAAATTCTGTTGAGAATTAAGTGTCACTACTAATATTATGTTATCAAAAGGGAGAGAAGATATAAGATAAGAGGAGGAATGATTAAGGTCACTTTTGGCAATATTGAAACGGATAGTGGTTACTGGTTAGATATTGAATGAATAATAATTATTAGTAGATAGCCAATAAAAATCTGATTATTAAAATTAATAAAACTATTTGATAAATATAACACTTGGAGTAACTGATAACTATAACAAGATATAAAAAATCTGATTCTAATCAATTTTGGTGTTCTCAAGAAATAAATGAACTCTAATTTTGCTTTAGGACCATTACTTTTTATGCACAAAAAATACAGCTAAAAATGGATAATGATGATATTTAGTGGTGGCCATTTAAAAAAAATAATAACATCAACGACTTTTCATTTCACCATAAAGTTTTCAATTGACCTGTAACTTATAGTTGAAACCTTTTATTGGTGAATTTTAGAGCTGCGGAGAGGAGAGTGGAGAGAGAATTGAAATTTTAAAATGCTAAATTTAAGGAGAAAGAACGTGGTAAACCATTAGAAATGGGATTTGATGTATAAAGGTGAATAAAAGTTAATTTAAGGAAATTTATGATATAATGGAGTGATCTAGAAGTTGTTATTTAATGGCCAATACAAATAATTATGAGGCAGTGGAGTAAGGATTGTTATTTAATGTTCTGAAGGTGAGAGGTTTAGTTTGTAATATAGCAATATGGGAATATTTTTGTTTGACAGAAAATGCGAAGGTAAATATATATAAACTTTACATTTCAACCTATGGAATTAAAGTTGTAACCCAATTTTTTTTTTTGAAATTAAAGTATGGAATAATAGAATTTGATCATAAGTGAAAGAGGTGTTACAAAAGTATTACGTAATTAACTCTAACCAATAAATATATTAATTAAAACTATCTAACAATAAATTCTGTTGAGAATTAAGTGTCACTACTAATATTATGTTATCAAAAGGGAGAGAAGATATAAGATAAGAGGAGGAATGATTAAGGTCACTTTTGGCAATATTGAAACGGATAGTGGTTACTGGTTAGATATTGAATGAATAATAATTATTAGTAGATAGCCAATAAAAATCTGATTATTAAAATTAATAAAACTATTTGATAAATATAACACTTGGAGTAACTGATAACTATAACAAGATATAAAAAATCTGATTCTAATCAATTTTGGTGTTCTCAAGAAATAAATGAACTCTAATTTTGCTTTAGGACCATTACTTTTTATGCACAAAAAATACAGCTAAAAATGGATAATGATGATATTTAGTGGTGGCCATTTAAAAAAAATAATAACATCAACGACTTTTCATTTCACCATAAAGTTTTCAATTGACCTGTAACTTATAGTTGAAACCTTTTATTGGTGAATTTTAGAGCTGCGGAGAGGAGAGTGGAGAGAGAATTGAAATTTTAAAATGCTAAATTTAAGGAGAAAGAACGTGGTAAACCATTAGAAATGGGATTTGATGTATAAAGGTGAATAAAAGTTAA